>CM039125.1:27437005-27673870 GCA_022036555.1 Microstegium vimineum
GACTTTAGCATTTTCTTTTATGCTTTGAATTTCAGATGGATTCGTATGGAATCGAAAAGGGACCCAGAGAAATTTGGAGTGGAGGGAAAAGTAAGAGTAGATAAGTACTTCAAAGTATTTGATAGGGATTCAAAGATGTCCGATAGGAAATTTGCCATGGATTTGTGCACTCAAACACGAACAAAACTCGAAACCCAAAGCCAACACAAGAACACAGGCACTGACCTACAAGCAATCTATATGTATGCAACGATTCGTTAGTAAACTCCCTTATGGTTAGCTCGGTTTCATCTAGCGACTACATGCTCCACACATTACATGAAAAGTTTTTAAAAGCTCATATTTTTGGGTGTTAGAAAAACCTGGGTTCTTATAGTGGACGCGGTGGAGGTGGAGGGTCACCACCACTACCAGGAATGGGGCCGACGTTCTTCGTCCTTGCCATGATCTGATCACTGCAATCAAACCTCTAACGATCTAGTCAAATCCAAAACGCAAACAAGAGTGGCTCGACGGCCCTGGACTGACACTCTCGAGGCAGTTGGCTTTGCCTCTTTCCTTACTCGTAGGCTTTGCCCCGAGTTCACTGTCACTGTCTCTGACACGCTGACCCTACTCGATTAGATAGATAGGGAATATAACCATAAGCATATATCTAGAGAAGAGTGGGTCTATATAGAAGCATGAAATAGATAAGAAACGATCGAACTGCCAACTGCCATCATACCTCTGACCATGTGACGCAAGTAAAAAAAAGAAGGGGAAAGAGCCTTGGTCGAATTTCACACTCCGCAGCCTTGGAGATCCAGGGAGGAACTCAAAGGAAACCTTGGAGAGAATCCGCGCAATCTGCTTGGCTAAAACGTGCAGAGCAGAAGGATGCCCCGACGAGCGGCGGTGGCGGCACTAGAGAGGAACCACCGGCTAGGGTTGGCGCAGTCCTGGGTGCGGCAGCGGCGGTGGCGAGGAAGAAAAGGCGCGGCTCTGGAGCAGCAACGGCGGTAGCGGCGTGGAGGAGGGAGCAGTTAGGGTTTGGAGAGAGCGGTGATGGCGGTGCTGGGCGCGAGCTCTGGCGCGGCGGCGCTGGGTGGATGAATGGCGGCGGCGTAGGGAGGGTGGGAGACGCGGTAGCGGCGAGAGCAGATGCGGGAGCGGCGTGCGGATGAACTGAAACCGACCGAGAGGAAGAAAGACAGGTTTTTTTTTAAAAAAAATCGCCTTAAGTTCGCGACAGACGCTCCGTCGGACTGCGACGGATGCTGCACAGCGTCCGACGGGATCGTCCGTCGGTCTTCCAGTAGGGAATTTTCGAGGCGGCTGACATTGAATGCGTCGAACGCTCTGTGACGGACGCTGGAGACCGTCCGTCGCCCCTCAATTAAGCGGCATTTCCTGTCCGGACGGTTGCGGTGGACGCTGAGGTAAGAATGACGTAGCGTCCGTCGCCAAAATTTTAGAATTTTTCAAATTTTCTTTTTGTTTCTTTCTCCCAACCAAGTTCCAATCCAAATAAAATCCAAATAACACCTGATTGGACTTGATATGAGAACCATCTCTCAAACTCTCCTTTTCAAATAGTTTTCCATAGGGTTAGATTTAATTTTAGCTCAAAATATTCGAATGGAACCTTCAAGGAGACATCATATGGCCACAAGAGGGGTATAGAAGTGACTTGAGCTTGGAATGCTCCCCCCTAAGTGGACGAACATAGAGGATGCTCAAACTTAACCGAAAAGGAACGGCAAACAACACATGCACATGCAATGCATTTACAAGAATTTGAATCTAGGTTGCTTACAAGTTTAAACCATGATTTGGACTTCTTCACACGTTCAAAAACGGTTATTCCAACCATGTTAGCCAAGCCTATGTGCACTACTAAATTAAACATGTTAAATTACAAATGAATGCATGATTCACACAATCTCTTTTTTTAGTGAAGTTTGAGTGATCAAGCATATTCAACTCGCTTCTCAACCTACAAAAGGTTGTTTCATCGAGTGGTTTTGTGAAGATATCCGCCAATTGATCTTCGCTCTTAACTCCAACTAGTGTTATGTCTTTCCTAGCCACATGATCTCTAAGAATGTGATGGCGAATATCAATGTGCTTGGTGCGAGAGTGTTGAACCGGATTGTTAGCAAGCTTTACGGCGCTTTCATTATCACACAAGAGTGGAACATCTTTTAAAACAACACCGTCATCAAGAAATGTTTGGGTCATGTATAAGATTTGTGCACAACTTGCTCCCATGGCAATGTATTCCGCCTCGGCGGTTGACAATGCCACACTGTTTTGCTTCTTTGAGGACCAAGAAACAAGTGATCTTCCTAGCATGTGGCACCCGCCGGAGGTACTCTTCCTATCAACCTTACACCCGGCATAATCCGAATCGGAATAGCCAACTAGTTGGAAGGGGGCTCCTTTGGGATACCAAAGACCCATGCTAGGGGTGTGCCTTATGTACCTAAGGATTCTTTTAACCACACAAAGATGCGACTCCTTAGGGCTTGCTTGAAACCTAGCACACATACACACACTAAACATGATATCCGGCCTAGATGCGGTGAGGTAAAGTAAACTACCGATCATAGAATGATAGAGAGTTTGGTCAATCGGTTTACCTCCCTCATCGAGATCGAGATGCCCATTAGTAGGCATTGGGGTCGTGATTGGCTTGCAATTCTCCATCTTGAACTTCTTAAGTAGATCATGAGTGTACTTCTCTTGAGAGATGAAAGTCCCTTCTCTCATTTGCTTCACTTGAAAGCCAAGGAAGAAGGTTAGCTCGTCAATCATTGACATCTCGAACTCCTTGGACATCAAGTCACCGATCTCCTTGCAATGGTCTTGGTTTGTTGACCCAAATATAATGTCATCGACATATACTTGGCAAACGAAGATCTCTCCATTAAGCTTCTATACACATGATTAGGCAAGTTTGGGTCTTCAAACCCGGGAGGTTGTGAGACATAGACAAGTTCATTGATGAAACCATTTAAGAAGGCGCTCTTCACATCCATTTGAAAGAGTTTCATTTTGTGATGTGAAGCATACGCCAAAAGGATATGGATGGCTTCAAGTCTTGCAACCAGAGCAAAAGTCTCTCCAAAATCAAGTCCTTCTACTTGAGAGAAAACCCCTTTGCCACCAATCTTGCTTTGTTCCTCACAACCACGCCTTGATCATCTTGTTTGTTCCTAAACACCCACTTGGTGCCAATGATTCTTGCATCCTTTGGCTTCTCTTCAAGTGTCCACACTTGGTTCCGGGTGAAGTTGTTGAGTTCTTCATGCATGGCATTCACCCAATCCGGATCCGCAAGTGCTTCTTCAACACTAGTAGGCTCAACAAAGGAAACAAACGAGTGATGTTCAACATAAGATGCAAGTCTAGAGAGAGTCATAACTCCCTTTGATGGACTCCCTATAATTTGATCATGGGGGTGAGCTTGAAGGATAGGTGTTGATCTTCTATTTGTCTCTTGAGGAGGGGGATGCGGTGCTTCAACATTGCTTGCTTCGGCCTCGGCTTGATATTGAGGGATGTGAGTGTCTTCCTGAGCTTCCCTCACTTGATCTTCTTCATCAACTTGAGGCGTGCAAGGTGGAGAAAGATCTTGATTTGCTTCATCTTCAACTTCTTCCACCTCTTGCGGGTTGATAGCACCAATTGGCATATTCTTCATTGCCTCCCTCAAGGGTTCATCACCTACATCAATATCCTCAAGCGCTCCTTGGGAGCCATTAGTTTCATCAAACTCCAAGTCATACGTTTCTTCAACTAAGCCGGTGGATTTGTTAAATACACGGTATGCCTTGGATTTAAGAGAATAACCAAGTAAGAAACCAATGTCACATCTTCTTTGGAACTTGCCCAAGTGTTGGCGCTTCTTGTAGATGTACACTTTGCATCCAAACACTCGGAAGAAGGATATATCCGGTTTCTTCCCATTCACCAGCTCATAGGGGGTCTTCTTGAGAAGCCTTTGAACAAAGAGCCGGTTGTCCGCATAGCATGCGGTGTTGATTGCTTCGGCCCAAAACTTCTCGGGGGTGTTGTATTCATCAAGCATTGATCTTGCAAGTGTGATTAGTGTCCGGTTCTTTCTCTCTACTACACCATTTTGTTGAGGGGTATAGGTGGCGGACACCTCATGCTTGATTCCAACTTCATCACAATAATTTTCAATCTTGGTGTTCACAAACTCGGTCCCATTGTCCCTTCTTATCTTCTTGATCTTCACATCAAACTCATTTTGGGCTCTACTTGTAAACTTCTTGAATATTGATTGAGTCTCTCTCTTGTCTTGAAGGAAGAACACCCAAGTGTACCTAGAGTAGTCATCAACTACCACCAAGCAAAAGAGATTGCCACCAAGGCTAGCATAGGTGGTAGGTCCAAATAGATCCATGTGAAGTAGCTCTAGGACTCTTGAGTTTGACATGAAAGCTTTGGTGGGATGGGTGTTGGCCACTTGCTTGCCGGCTTGACATGCACTACACAACTTGTCCTTCTCAAACACCACATCCTTCACACCTCTAACCATCTCCTTCTTGACAAGTTTCTTCAAAGTTGACATTCCCACATGTGCTAATCTTCTATGCCATATCCAACCCAAAGAGCTCTTGGAGAAAAGACATGTTTGCAAGCTTGCTTCATTCGAGGTGAAGTCCACTAGATAGAGATTGTTGTGCCTAAACCCTTTGAATATCAAAGATGAATCTTCAATCTTGGTCACAACTACCTCATTGGGGGTGAAGAGACATTGGAACCCGAGATCACAAAGTTGACCAACCGAAAGCAAGTTGAAGATCAAAGATTGCACTAGCAAGACGTTTGATACTGATTGATCATTGGAGATTGCCACTTTGCCTAGGCCTTGCACTTTACCTTTTGAGTTGTCCCCAAAGGTAATCTTGTCTTGCCCTTCACAATCTTCCTCAAGTGGGGTGAACATCCGGGAGTCACCGGTCATATGTTGAGTGCATCCACTATCAATCACCCAATGACTTCCACCGGTCTTGTAGTTCACCTACACACAAGAAACTTGAAGTTAAGCTTGTTGTTTGGGAACCCACACTTGGCGAGGTCTCATAGCCTTGTTCACCAACTCCTTAGCAACCCATAGCACTTTGGGCTTGTTCTTCATCTTAGGACCGAGAACCACAACTAGGGGTCTACCCTTGGAGTCCTTGTTTATGATGAAGTGTGCATCATGAGCAAAAGGCCTTGTGTGCTTGGGCAAGGTCTTGGGAGGTGGAGTCTTGCATTGGAATTCAAAGTGACCCTCGTGACCACATCCAAAGCACTTCTTGGGCTTGGGCTTTGGTGTGTCATAGTTGTTCCTCATGGCCTTGTTCTTGTAGTGGTTCATTGCTTCCATCTTGACTTTGGCCTTCATGAGTTGGTTCTTCTTGAACCCAATACCGGACTTGTCGGTCTTCATGATAATGTTCATCAAGAGCTCACTTTGAAGGTTGTGGCCCTTGGTGAACTTCTCCATTCCACTTGCTAACTTGATCTTCTCAACCTTGAGCTTTGCATTTTCCTCTTTGAGAGAGTTGATCAAGGTGATTGCATCTTTGTCATTTTGCTTGGCCGTGTTGATGGTGAAGGACTTGTTGGCCTTGAGGTTGATTAGCTCTTCCTTGAGCTTTGAGTTCTCTTGCCTCATCTTCACATAGTCATCATACTTTTCGGCCTCAACAACCTTCTTGCCCTTGCACTTAGCATTTTGCTCACTAGCAGCTTCATCAAGCAAGTCCTCACAAGAAGTAGCTATATGACACTTAACAACCGGGTTAATAGCAACATGTGTAGCAAGATCATTTGTAAGCAATTCGTTAGCTATCACAAGTGCGTCATGTTCATTTCTAACTTGGTTGTAGTCATCTTTTAGCAAGTTGTATCTTGTATGGAGCTCTTGTGTTGACCTCTCAAGTTTATCATGTTTCTCATTAGCTTGCTTGAGTGAGGCTTTGAGCTCCCTAGTGCTAGATGAGAGAGATTTGTTCTCAAGCTTCAAATCATCATTAGCACTAGACAAGTCATCAAGTTTAGCATGCAAGTTATCGTTGGCTTTCTCTAGTGTTTCACTTTTAGTTTTATACTTCCTAATGAGCTTAGTGTATTTGTTGCAAATCACAATTAGCTCATCATAGGAAGGTGCCTCAAACTCATCATCTCTATCATCATTAGAGTTAGCCTCATCATCATTATCCTCTTTTTGTACCTTCTTGTCACCTTTGGCCATGAGGCATAGGTGTGTAGAGGATGAGCCCAGAGATGATGGAGGAGGTAGTGGTGGAGTAGATGAACCAATCACCAAGGCAGCCACCTTCTCATCTTCACTCTCATCTCCGGATGAGTCACTTGTGTCTTCAATGTCGGTGAGTCAATCACCAACAATGTAGGCTTTGCCATCCTTCTTCTTCTTGTGGAAGTTGAAGTTCTTCTTCTTCTTGAATGGCTTGTCACCCTTCTTCTCCTCATCACTTGACTCATATTTGTTGCCCTTGTTGTACTTGAGCTTGTTGTTGAATTTCTTGTGCTTGTACTTGTCTTTCTTCTCTTCGGGGCAAGCATGAGCCAAGTGTCCAAGTTTGCCACAATTGTAGCAATCCATCTTGGAGAGAGTCTTTCTTGAAGAGCTTGTGAAGAATTTCTTCTTCTTTGAGTCAAACTTGACTCCATTCTTGTTTAGCCTCTTCAACATCTTTGTTGTCTTCTTCACCATGAGAGCTAAGTCATTATCATCCTCTCCATCACTTGCACTCTCATACACATGTTGCATCTTGCACTTCTCCGAAGAGGATGCCTTTAGAACCAAGTCCTTCTCCTCCTTCTCTTTTTCTTTCTTCTTGGAGAAGGAAGAAGAGCCACCATCACCAATCTTCATGTACATCTCATGGGCATTGATCTTGCCCAAGATTTGTGTTGGTGTAGTGGCGAAGAGGTCTCCTTGGTGAAGAACCGTGATGATGTGGCCATACTTCTCAATGGGCAAGACACAAAGAATCTTGCGCACGACATCGGCTGATGCCATTTGGTTGAGACCGAGCCCATTCAATTCCTCTACAAGAATGTTAAGACGTGAGTATATTTCATTTGCATTTTCATTTCCATGCATGGAAAAAGAATTGAGCTTAGCCATAACCAAGTGATAGCGTTCCTCACGCTCACTCTTTGTGCCTTCGTGAAGAGCACAAATAGTGGTCCACAACTCAAATGCATCTTTGGCATTACGCACTCGGTTGAAGACATCCTTGCAAATGCCACGAAAAAGAATGTTCTTCGCCTTGGCATTGTGCTTATCAAAGTTGAGGTCCTCCACGAAGAGAGTGCCTCCCTTTGTGGCGGCATCGAGCACGCCCACGTCAACGACCTCTAGATAGGCCTCCATACGAACTTTCCAATAAGGGAAGTCGTCTCCATCGAACATGGGAGGTGGTCCATCCCCATGGGACATCTTGCTCTAGGCGGTAAAGCCTAAAATAAGAGCAACCTTGCTCTGATACCAATTGAAAGGATCAAGATGCCCAAGAAGGGGGGGGTGAATTGGGCTCTTTTTAATTTCAAGACAAGAATTAAACCTATAAAGAGCCAATTAACCCCCTAGTGCCTACCGCTTGTGTGTCCTAGCTAGAAAGCGGTAGCAAGTCAATAGAAAGCGAAAACTTCCTACACAGTTCTAGTATGAATTGAAAGACAAGTGCGGAAAGTAATGCGATAAGAAAGAGCTAGGGAAAGAGATGCTTGACACGGCGATGTTTTGCCGAGGTATCGAGGAGTCGACACTCCCCTCTAGTCCTCGTTGGAGCACCTCGCAAGGTATAGCTCCCCCTCAATCCCGCACAAGGGATGAGTGCTCTCTACGGGCTGATTCTTCACCACTCCGGCTCGGTGAATCGCCCACAACCGATCACAACGTCGATGAAGAAGGGCTGCCGACAATCCTCCGGCGATCACCTTCCTCCAAGCACCACCGGACCGTCTAGGTGATGTCGATCACCAAGAGTAACAAGCCTCGATCTTCGCTTGACTCACTCAAGCTTCACAACTAGAGGATGCACACTTGAACTCTTGGATGAACTAGAGGAGAGGATGGATGGATTCACAAATCACTCTCTCTCTCTCTCTAGGGCTCTTGCTCTCTTCCCAACCTTCTAAAATAGCACAACAAATGAAACGAGCAAAGGCAAGGGTGGGAAGGCAAGTGTTGGGCTATAAATAGCCCTCACACAAAACTTCCTCGGGCTGGAAAAAGCATAGCTTTTAAGTTGGCGACGGACGCTCCATCGCCTAGGCGACGGATGCTCCATCGCCTAGGCAACGGACGCTCCGTCGCATGGCCCAACGGCTAGCTCTGACAGGATTTCTCAGCGACGGAAACTCCGTCGGAGGGGCGACGGACGCTCTTCCCAGCGTCCGACGCTGCACTCTGACTCAGGCTAAAAAAACACCCTCACTGGAAGGCCGACAGACGGCGCCTGGCCGACGGACAGCGTCCGTCGGACCCTGAAAAACTTAGCTAGAAAACACGGCCACTGGGAGACCGACGGACGCTGTGGACTCAACCACCCAGCGTCCGACGCCTTTGTCCGACGCGACGGACAGCGTCCGATGCCTCCGTCAGGAGCGTCCGTCGCCCAGAAAACAGGCCTCTCAACCTCGTTTTTCGCCGCGATGAATATGGAAGTTGTTCTAGGCTATCTTATGGTCACCATAGGCTTGCTTAGAGCTAAGGAAGACAAGTGTGCACCACACCTAGTTCATGAAGCTTTCCTAAGTCAAGTTACTAGTCTCAACCCCCCTTAATAGTACGGTCAAAGATCAAATAGAAGCCCTATCTATTTCTAAGTGCCCTTCATCACCTTATGGCACTTAGCCTATCATTCTAGGATCTTCATCATGTCTCTTTGAAATCCGAAATGATATCCATCTTGGGGGCTAGGTGACACCCATTGATGCCCATTCATGTTGATCACTATGGCTAGGCTACTCATAGCCTCTGCAAAACACACGTTAGCCATAATAATTGCTAATTTTCGTTAATCACCAAAACCAATAGGGCCATGATTCTTCACCCAATCCCTCTTTGTAGAGAGATACTCTTTGGCTACCCAAGCACATAAGCAAGTGGTCCTCACCTCCATAAGCCTTAGCTAAGGAGTGATTGAGCTTTGTAACCTCCTTCTTGAGGGTTTCATTTTCAAGTATGAGCTCCTTTGCCTTGAAAAGCTTTAGGGTTTCCTCCTTATTCCTTCATTTGCAATTATTGTGAGCTCTTGTTTGCTTTTCCTTAGCCTCCTTTGCTCCATCACTTGTCTCCTTTATCTTCTCCATAGTGTACTACACTTGCCACAGGTAATGTGAGGGAGGTCTGGCCTTAGTCGTTTTGGAACCCGATCAGAGGCCGAGTGTCCCGAAGCAGTTGTCATCTATATACTCATTTTTCAAACTAGATATTATAAATTCCTTATATTCTAAACAAAGAAAACAAAACAACTAAAATTTACATTTCTCTAAAATCATCAAATGTGCCATGTAGACAACTAAAGTATTCTAGGTAGGTACCTTCTTCATCTAAATATATAATTATTTTGAGCTCATGTGGCATATATATAAATCAAGAACAATCTACCATAAATTCATCATTTAATAAAATCTTAATAAGTATATATATTTCTCAAACAACGCTAAACTAATCTTGAAACCAATTTTAGTTGCCTTGTTCAAAATATTCAAACAATGTCAAGTGAATGAAACTTAAAATGGTAAAAAATGAGAAAATCATAAAGAAAAATCACATCTAGAACAAGAAACAGTATATGTTGCCGCTAAAACATAAGAGGTTGAAGATAGTAACCTTTCAACCAGTCGATGGAGGCGTAGAAGTGATCAAATGAAGCAATAACCGAAGAGGAGATGAAGAACAATGAAGAACACACCAAGAACAAGAGCACGAAATTAAACAGAGAGGAAGAAATGAGCTCTCGGGCTCGGGCAGGGGGAGGAAGAGAGTTCAATATAGGGGGACCTTTAGTCCCGGTCCATAGAACCAGCCGGGACTAAAGGCCCAAAATTAGCCCCGGTTTGTGCCTTAAACCGGGGTTAAAGGTTTAACCCCCGGTTGGTAACACCAACCGGGGCTAAAAGTCCCCCCTGACAATGTATGACCAGTGTACCGTTGGGATGAGACTTTTAGTCCCGAGTGGTGTTACCAACCGGGCCTAAAGGTCCGTTTAGCCCAGGGCGCAATTTCCACCGGGGCTAAAGCCGATTTTGGAAATCGCCGAAAGGTGTGTTGTAGTGTATGGCAACGAATTTTTTTGTTTTCCGAATTAAAAAGAGTCGTGATGGAGTTAGATAAATGGACGAGGCTTCCGTGCAATATATATGCTCATAGAGATCTTCCATCGCCTAGGGCAAACAGTTGTCATCCGATGCGCAGACGCTTGCACCGAAAACAGAACATGTATTGCTACACGGAGCTGCAATACGTGTCGGGACTGTTTAAGAATGTAACTACATCGGACGCTACCGACATGACGATCCGTTTTTTCACACTGATGTCTGTTTGTACGCTATTGTCGCCTCCGCACGACGTTTCCTGCTGTGAGTGGGAGTGTGGTGAGCATCTTTCTACCTATGCAACCCGCTGACCAGAAAGTTGCAGGTTCCTCCAGGCCTGCCGCCGAATTGGGTGCGGCGTCCGGTGAGTTATCGTGTATTGGGTAAGTTCTAGCCACACATGCTGTCTGATGGCGTCCGGGGCTGTGAGTTGGTGGGAGTATGGGTGCTCGCCATGGAGACAGCACATAGGACCTCTTCTCCTATATATGTATGGTGGAACCCATTTAAGCATTCGGCTAAGGGTTAAGTTGAACAGGGTGGCCCAGACGTACATGAACATTATGCCAAAAAACGTGGGCATGTGCCATACATGGCACCGTGTTGAGATTTACATGCACTCAACAGCGGACGTGGAGGTAGTGTTTCACACGTAGAGGTGCCAGGGGAAGTGCCGCTCTGCACGTGAATCCTGGATTCCTGAGTGGTATGCAGTAACTTTTTTTTTATCCTGCCTGCCGCCCTTTGCATCACTTTTTTTTTGTTTTTTCCTTCCCGTAGAGTAATTCTGTATTTTCTTATAAATATAAGAAATAATAAAACTATTGCGTGTCTTTAAAACTTTGACTATTGACTACTAATAAACAAATATTGCTATCATTAAGTTGTTACTGATATCCTAAATCAGCGCATGGCATGTTAAGTAATCAAAGCAAAAACTGAAATCTTAATCAGTTTATCTTCCAATCTAATCAAAATAAATATTTCACGTACCAATTCGCATATACCCGTATAAATCTAGATAAAAAATCTCATCGTTTTTTCTCTACCGTTATAACGCACGGACATATTTGCTAGTTGTTAGTATATATAATAATAATAATAATAATAATAATAATATTAATATTAATAATAATAATAAATAATAATAATAATAATAATAATAATAATAATAATAATAATAATAATAATAATAATAATAAAGAGGTAAAATTTCAGCCTCTTTTTTTCGGTCCATCCATTCTTTTTGAATTTGTCTCCCTTTAACTACCGGATAATAGAGAGGGACTTATATATATATAACTAGTGCTCATACAAGGTAGAATAGTCCTTGTCTAAGATGATACGGAGTCCGGTTCCAAAACATATTGGACAACTTATTATGGTAACCTAGCCTAGATAAGGAGGAGTTATAATCCTAATATAAATAGTTTCTTATCTGATTCTAGCCTAGATAGCGAGGAGTCATAATCCTAATATAAAATAGTTACTTATCTGATCGCGAAGTCCGGTTCCAAAAAAATACATTGGACAAGTTCCTAAAATAACGTGAGTAATATGATTAGAAATACTATACCTAATCTATATCTATATCTATATCTATAATAAAGAGGCAAAATTTCAGCCTCTTATTTTTCGTCCATCCATTCTTTGTACATCCGTCTCCCTCTAACTACCCGGTAATGAAGAATTTTTTTTCCGTCTAGACTTATATATATAACCCGTTCTCATATAGGAGTTAGAATAGATCTTATATCTAGCACGAAACAGAGTTTAGTTAGAAGTTGTAATTGTAATCCAAATAGAGCTCTAAATCCTATATCAAATACGTAAGACTTTCAAGTAAACATGAAAAGGAATTCTAATCCAAATAGAAATAGGATAATTAGAATAGAAATTCAGCAATAAAAAGGAATTCTAATTGAAATCGAAATAAGCTAGACCATGAAGCATCTGATAGTTAATTATAATATATATAAGGTGGATTTGTAAAAAAAATATTTGCGGAAACATCTCTATGGGAAAAACACATGCAAACAAAATTGGACGTGAGACGTGAGGCCTCTCAAGCTATCCCTGAGACGAAAAAAAACATAGTGGCCGTGACTAAAAAAATCGGACGAGCAGTAGCTGCGATGGAAACAAATTGGATGCCGGGCTTCAATGTTCGACATAGAATAGGTGAGTTTAACAGAGTACAAATGTATAATATTCTATTTAATCACCCGTTGTAACACACGGGCACATTTGCTAGTAATAATAAAGAGATAAAATTTTAGCCTCTTTTTTCGGTCCATCCATTCTTTCTGGATTTGTCTCCCTCTAACTACAGGATAATAGAGGGACTTATATATATAACCCGTGCTCATATAAGTTAGAATAGTCCTTGTCTAACACGATACAGAGTCCGGTTCCAAAACATATTGGACAACTTCTTATGGTAAGAGCATCTCCAAGAGTCTTTCTAAATCTCACTCTCTAAATCATTATTTGGAGAGTCATTTGCATAAAAATCGTTTTGTATATCTTTTCATTTTCCAACAGCTTTTCTAAATCCCATGCATACTCTAGAGTCATTCTTGTCTTCTATATTTAGCTAGCGAAAAATCCGGAATAGAGGATGGCTATATTTAGAAGACCATTTAGTTAAGCTGTTGGAGGGTAATTTTTCACCAAAATCTCTATTCCTAGCATATAAGAAGGATATGGAGAGTCTCTTGGAGATGCTCTAACCTAGCCTAGATAAGGAGTTATAATCCTAATATAAATAGTTTCTTATCTGATTCTAGCCTAGATAGCGAGGAGTCATAATCCTAATATAAAATGGTTACTTATCTGATCGCAAAGTCCTGTTCTAAAAAAATACATTGGACAAGTTCCTAAAATAACGTGAGGAATATACTAATATAAATAAATAGATCCTTCTTCGATATTGAGTAATATGATTAGAAATACTAAACCAAATTAAATAGAGAAATTTATTTTAGCATAAGGTCTGGCCCATTCTCGTCTTCTTCTCTTCTTCTTAAACGACACGACTACATTCTTGGATGGTCAGAAAAAATTGAAAAACTTCTCTATCCATTTTTTTGGTATGGTCTTTTCTAACTAATTTTGTTGTGAATGTACCGTTTCCGAAGTCAATAAGAAATCGGACACACACGTAGATAGAAAGAAAAGAAAAGGAAACGTACATCAAGTGGGAGTCCTGATTTGCCTCAAGCATGAGTCCAGTTTGGATTGACGTGAGAGTCCTGGTTTGCCTCCACGCGTAAGTCCAGTTTGGATTTAGATTTGATTTGCATGTGTGTACATATAAGTCTGAGTTTACGTCCGGATTTTGTGTGTGTGGTGTTTCGAATCCGCTTCAATCCTTCTATATTTTGCCTTCTCGTCATATTTTCAACCAAAATCGAGATGCAATAGGATCATATCAATACAAAAATGAAAGAGCTCAGCGATGGGCGAAGCAACTTGACAACATTCAGCTTCTCATGTCGTGCAACAAACAAATCTCGTCGAAGACACCTGTTGATTCCGGGATACCCTAAGCTCGATCAATTGGCCACAGATCGATCAAATATAATACAACCAACAAAGATCAAGTTAATCGGATGCCCACTACCTCAACCTCACCTGATCTCGCAAAATCACAGCGCACCGACCATGGAGTTCCCTAATACAGGTGGCGTGTAGTGCACCTCGATCGGCCACACAGACGGCGCAGGTTCTCCGATGCGAGCAGCACACGACGTACCTCCGCTTTGGCAGTGGCCGAACGATTGGCCAGGTTTGGTTTCTCTTTTGGTTTTAGCCCAACTTTCACTCGACTTCGATTTGCTTCTGTAGCGTAAGTCACTGGTTCCTTGCTTCTGTGACTCTATCCACATTCACCAAGTTCGTGTCATCTCTTCTTTTATATCTATTTTTGTTTTTGATATGTATCCTTCTTTTCGTTGCTTACATTAATATATTACTTTTCTTATATTTATTTATTGGGCAATGCTCAAGTACACCCTTGAATCAATATGAGCCGTTGATTTTCAGATTTTATAAATTACTTAATAAACTAACAAAAGTAGAAAAACAAAAAAAAAAAATCCACCGCATCCCCTATTAACCGGATGAGAATATTGCATGCCCCAAATGGGAGAGAAACGGGTCCGATCTAATTTCCCTAATCACGTTTCCTTAAATAGTGGCCTCTCATAATAATCACACACATAAACTTTACATTTTGTTATACATGTTAATAAATTATAATCTCTTGTAATATTGGCTAATAATCAATTTTTATTAGTGGATTATATGTATATTACATGACATGACACGTTATATACATCAAAAGGTTTATTGGATTTAAAAGTTACACACGATATATAAAAAGTTACCTACACGAACACTTACACATGCTAAACACAATATATAAAAAGTTACCTACACGAACACTTACACATGCTAACCACAAACAGGGGGACCATGTACACGCTAACCACACACGCTAATTAAACACGTACACGCTGCCCACGTACACGTACGTACGCACACACACACACGCATGTGTTGCACATGTTCATCATACATACACATACTAATCATGCATGTATGCACTCAAATCCTGCCATAAGTAAAATTTATTGTATAATACAAAATTATATGATAATAAAAATATATTAGTACGCATACATGAATCAATCAAATCTAAAATAGAGATTTTTATATTTAAAAGTTTCCTCATTTATCCTATTTTATAAAATTAAAATTAATTAAATATACATTTCATCTATTACCTCCGTAATAGGTAATCGTGACCGTCCGATCGAAATAAATAAACGACTCACAGTCATTTGAGAGTACCGCAACAAAAACCTTATTTTTTCCGTTGTACGATGGTGTGTCGTGGTAGTGCCACGGCTGTACGAAGACGCACAGGTCACTGATGACTTCGCACAGTGTATCTAGCTCGCGGATGGCAGGTTCTACGAGCCTCACTGCTGTTGGATGGACGTGATCGAGTCGATCAATAAAAAGGTTTGGAAAGTAAAAAAAAAAAAAGGACTTGGAGGATGGCGTACATCATCGGTGTCCCGTGAAATCAACATCGCACGCTGGGCGACAGCGTCTGAGAATCTCCATGATCTGGTTTCATCTAAAAGGAGAACGAGGGTGTCTCCATGTCGAACGCTTGTCTTGGAGAGGACTCGAGCCACGAAAAACCAGGTAATGCGACGACGGAGTGATGAGTAAAGAGCGATGTCTATGTGAAGATTGGTGACCAAGGACAGACTACCGAGTATTGAGCGACGTCTATGTGAAATTGTGCAGACAGGTCAGATTTGCATATGACAGCCATGTGTCGCCGCAAGGTGCGGGACTCTGGGACTTGGCGTGTTTGTGCATTATTTCAAGGCTCGACATCCATGCCAAGGCGCATCGGCATGGAGCACGCCCCCATCCGAATCTCATATCGGAGTGCCAGAGCAAGCAACCGCGGAGAGAATTGCTAGCAGAGTGGCACAACACAGGTAACCTCTTTTCTCTGCTCCTTGTTGATCGGCTAAATATAGAATAATTTTACTCCCGTTGCAACGCACGGACATGTTTTGCTAGTAATACTAAAGAGGCAAAATTTCAGTTGCTTTTTTAGGACATCCATTTTTTTAGTTGGTCTCCATCTGACTATTGGACAATAGAGTTTATACATACTCATATATAAAACCCGTGCTTAGCTCTTGTCTAGTATGATACGGAGTAACCTATTGAGTCGTGTATATGATCCGAACTAAAAAACAACCGACTTTTCTATACAAATCCAATTCCAACATGGCTTATACCGGAAGATAAATATATTATATTTTTTTCCTAGGGAAATCAGTTACATGGTATGCATATTAGTTCCTAGGGAAATCAGTTACATGGCATGCATATCCACGTGAAAAGCTTCTTTCCCTACGGTTTGACATCCTAGGGAAAGGAATATATACCAATATTTTATTTTTATACCTCACTTTTATTTTCTTCATTTATTTAATTTTCATTGATAAAACAATCTGAATAATATATTTACTCCTTAGAATTTGTAACACACATCGTTATAATTTATATGTTATGCAAGGAATACAAGTAGTCATAACTCATAACTTATGAGTATTTCATGAAAAAAACAAAGATAGAGACGTTTCCAAAATGAAAAGTAGAAAAAAAGAAAAAAAAACAGAGCAGCCTGACGGCATGCACCAAGCTCGTGTCTCATCAGCTTCCTAACACGCGCGTGACCTCCACCTGCCTGCCGGTGCTACAGACGTCCGCGTCCGCCGTTCCGCCTGCCCCGACGGCGCCCCAGAGCACAGCCCGCGTTCGTCCGCTTCTCGGCCCGCTCGTCGTAGTCGCCACTCGAGCTCGACTCGCGTGACGCTGCCGCCTCCGCCACGGCTTGGAGTCGGGCGCCGCTGCCGCTTGGCTTGCGTGATGCTTCCTCCGCGCGCCGCCGCAGCAGCAACAGCACGCTGGAACCCTCCTTGCTCCTCGGCCAGCACGACGCCACCACTGCAAGTCAGCCACGCGCCGCCTCCGCTGTTCGTCGGCATGCGCTGCTTCCGTCGCTCCTCGACGGCGGCACGGTGCCAACAGAGAGAACAACGAGAGAGGAGAGGAGGATGGGAGAGAGTGGGAGAGTATGTGGAGAAGAAGAATCACACTTTGCTTTAAAGTGGTAGATACGAAAAAATTTAACTTCTAGGGGCGGTAAATTTTTGGCGGCCAACCAAAATTTTCAGTTCAGCTCAGGTCACTCACTTTCTCTATGATGATAAAAATTCCTAGGGATATACGCCACCTGAGTACTTACCTGGCGGTTCATCCCGAGGAAACCATACAATTCCTAGGGGAAATTGGATTCCCCTACTGTTCTGATTTGCAACTCTAGGGAAACAACCATTCCCTAGTATGCTTAAAAGTTTCCTAGGAAAAGAAAAAAACCATAGGGAAACATGTAGATTGAAGTAGTGTCAATAACTTTTAAGTTGTTCAGATTCCAAATGTGAAAATTATATGAATAGATTTTTCTTGAAAAATACTTTTATAAAAGTATACCTATATCATTATTCCATAAATATTTTTATAAAAACAAGAGGTCAAAGTTGTGTTTGGGAGACCGTGTCGCTGTCCAAAACGTCATCGGAGGGAGTACATGTATATACAAATTTCATCTCCATAAAATTCATTTCATCTCAGAAAACTTTAATCATCTCTATTTTTATCTATTTTATGTCATGTCAACTTATTTAAAGCCTATAAAACTCTCATAAGATCCAACTGGTATCTCAGGACAGAAAAAAAATATTATTGCATAATAGATTCGAAAAAATGAGATTTAAATGTTTAACTGCGTATGTCTATGACTTTTTTATTTTGGAAACCGTAAGTATTTCCAGGTTCAAAACCATAACCTGCGTACATCTTTCCAACAGCTTGATGCACAGCAACACATATCGGAAGCTATGGAGCACGCACGCATGTTACAGCCGCACTCGACCAAAGCAAAAGTGCAGGAAGGGACAACGGGACAGGGGCCAACCATTGCCAAATATGTGACATGGACCGGACGTATGTGGAGCGATACCCTTCGAGAGATGGCGACGGTGTAGCCGAAAGATTTGGCCAAATCTTGCCATCGGCACGAGGGGTCGTGTGTAAACAGTGACATGCTGTGGACGGGTATATATGTCACATGTCATTAAAAGAATAAAAGTGATACTAAATTCTGAAATAATGGTTTTAAAAATATGATTACCTAAGTCAAATCTAAAACTTAAGCCTTAGTGTAACCTAGCCCAGCTATAGGCCCTGTTTAAAAGCCTCATATACAATGTATCATATAAAAAATAAAATTAAGTTTCACCCCAATATATATGAATTGTGATTAATGTATGTGCATCCAAACAAAACCAAATTATGTGCTCAGTTTACATGCCATACCGACCCTACTGTCTATAAAACAGAGAAGCCATAGTACTTACAAAATTAAGACAAGACATGTGCATGTTTTAAATCATTTTGTGATCTTTCAATGAAGATTTTAAATGGCACCTACATGCATGCAGAGGATCCGATCGAACAAGGGAAAAGCAAAAGGCTTTTGCGATAAAGGACCGGGCTGACGAACATAGGAGAGGAAACAAAGAAGTTGATGTTCATATGCGTTGTCAGATGCCTTTGTAGTGGTCTAGTGGACGACTTGACGTGGTGACGCAGTCCGTTTTATCCGTTGTACCGACCGGCGAGCCAAGCTTTCCTGGATGGGGTCGTCATCGTTTGCGCGTGCACATGTCGGGAGAGCTCGTGTTCGTTTGGGCTGTTTCGATAGGTCTCCTGTCCTGGACAGAGCTGCAAATCTCGCGGTAGGTCGAAAAATGAAATTTTTAACCATTTTGGCCGGTTCAAAAGTCTCACATATATACTCCCTTTATCTCAATTTATAAGTCATTCATGTAGTAACATATTTATGATGTCAACTAAGTATTATTAGATTTTTTATCAATTATATTTTTATAGTATACCTATTTAATATAATAAATTTTTATATTTTTCTCTATAATTTTGATCAAACTTGAGATGCTTTGAATTTCAAAGATTCTTATAACAAGTTATAATTTGGAATGAATGGAGTAGTTTACTGGCTGAGAATCTAAAGCTTTTTTCTTTCTTTTCTAGAGTACAGACAACATGAGCAAGAGTCACATATATCAAGACATGTGTTGACTACCAAAATTAACAACCACCACCAGAGCTAAGAGAATGGTCACGCCAGTTTTGGTCATGGTAACATTGTTAAATTGTAGAATAGAAATCACCATTGTGTATATTTCAATGAGATGATCGAAATACATATGCGAAATATTGAATTTGAGGTCTAGATGAGAGAGCTATGGCTATTTGAAGATCCATACAATAAGGAAACTCTATTTATGTCCATTTCTAAAACCATGTATCCTGACCAAATTTTGTGTCAGCCTCATCCGAGTTGTAAAATATATTTTGACGTGGAATTTGTTAGACTTTAGATTCCTACATAGGCAAGACCGCTCCACCCTATATAGATATAAATATAAAGGACCATATATAGCCAATTGAGGATGATTGTTTGTGCACATTTTTTCCTTGATCTCTATTCTACCCAAATGTTGATGTTCCTCTATCAATTTGATAATTATAGGTGGCAGAGCTTGCTCCACACAAGGGAAAACCACCTACATCCACATCGAGATAGGTTTCTGCTGGGTGAGAGCATGGATGGTTCTTTGCTAGTTTGCTTAAAAGCTAGGCTTGATTATCACGTACGCACATTGTGTATCCTTTTTTGTTTACTCATAAACCTAGCCATATATTCGTCATCGTCAAAGAATGGTATTTGTCTCTCTTAGACAAAGTCTAGGAAAAACATCTAGGTTAGATTCTGCAAATTGGCTAAGTTGTTTTTTTAGACTCATGACATATTGTCTTGATTACTGTGAAAGGATCAAGATGCCCAAGAGGGGGGGTGAATTGGGCTTGTTTTAAAATTCTAAAGCAAATATGAAAACCTATCAAATGCCAATCACCCCCTAGTGCCTACCGTCTGTGTGTCCTAGCTAGAAAGCGGTAGCAGATCATAGGAATTAAAAACAACCTAAGCAATTCTAGTAGGAAAGTAAAAACACAACGGAAAGTAATGAGAAAATGTAAAGAGCTAGGGAAAAGAAAATCTCATGAACGCAGCGATTTTTTTCCGAGGTATTGAGGTGTCGACACACCCCCCTAGTCCTCGTTGGAGCACCTCGCAAGGTATCGCTCCCCCTCTACCCGCGCAAGGGTAGAGTGCTCTCTACGGGCTGATTCTTTGCCACTCCGGCTCGGTGAATCGCCCACAACCGATCACAAGAGCTTGGAGAAGAGCCGTCAACAATCTCCCGGCGGTCACTTCCTCCGAACACCACCAAACCGTCTAGGTGCTGTCGAACACCAAGAGTAACAAGCACAAGACCTTCACTTGACCCACTCAAGGCTAGGAAGGTGGATGGATGCACACAAGTCACTCCTAATCACTCTAGGAGGGAAGAACAAGATGAACTCTCTCTAATCTCTCCCTCACTAGACTCTTGGCTCTCCAAAAGATTTCTCAAGGTGTCACCAGCTGAAACAAGGGCCAAGAAACCCTCTAAGGACCAAGGGGGAAACTATAAATAGTCTCCACCTCCAAAACTAGCCGTTTTTCACTTTTTCTTCTCTCAGCGTAGCCACCGGACTAGTCCGGAGCTCACACCACCGGATCATGCACACTGGTCCGGAGCTCACTCTCGTTTCAAACTCAGGCACCGTCGGACTACTCTGCTTGGTCCGACGCACTAGTCCGACGCTCTGGTCCGGAGCCTCGATGCTCTCTGAGTGAAAACCTTTCTCTCTTTTACACACCACCGGACCACTCTCCTTGGTCCGGTGCCCTGGTCTGACGCTCTGGTCCGGAGCCAGGGAGCTCTCTGCATAAACTCAAACCCCTGTCAAGAGGCGTCGGACTAGCCGTCGGACGAACCGTCGGACTAGTCCGGAGCCTTCTGACTCTCTGAACCAAGCCACCGGACCACTCTCCTATGGTCCGGTACTTACCAGACAGGTGGTCCGGAGCTCCTCGAGCTGGAAAACTGCCTAAGTCAGGACCACCGGACCACTCTCCTTGGTCCGACGCCCACTTAGCAGAGTGGTCCGGAGCCTCTTTCTCCCTCTTTTTCAACCATTTTCGCTGAGGTTTCTTAAGGGATTTTGCTCCTACCATTTCTAGGGTTCATCAAGGGCTGAAAGCAAGGTCTCTAGGACTAGTTGTGACAAGTGTGCATATACCCACTTTCCTAAACTCTCCTAGGTCAAGCTACTAACCTCATACCCCCCTTTATAGTACGGTCAAAGGAAAAACAAAAGTCCTAGCTATACTTAGTGCCCTTCTCAACCTTATGGCACTAAGAACTAGCCTAGTCTTCGTCGGTGTATCTCCATCCTTTGTAACCAAAACGATTTCCATCTTGGGGGCATGAATATCCATTAAGCCCATTCAAAATGCATCACTCATGACCTAACATAAATGACTTTGTCTCTGCAAAACACATGTTAGTCATAGTGATCTAGTATTGTTGTTAATCGCCTAAACACAAGGGTCCATGATTCTACAATCTCCCCCTTTTAGGTGATTGACGACAGTACAAGCTCGAGTAGAGAATGATGAGTGAATTTTGATAAGAGAAAACATGACTTGACATGAGATAGGCATGGGTTAGTTATAAGAAAGACAAGTACATGCCTAACCATTCAAGCCATGACAAGCACAATAGATATGAAATGAGCATAGTACTTGATTTCAAAAAGGATATGCTATAGCCAAGAGATCAAAGATTAGCGCGGAAGCAATATAGCATAACCAAGTGACATGATATATATAAAACGATGAAAGTCCACACATGTCACATAACCATCAAGTCTCAACCATCACACATATTATACAATGCATTAAGACGGTAAATGTGATGCATGATGCAATAGAGTTAATACACAACAAAAGAACGAGTCCTATTAGCTCCCCCTAAAGCTAGCCCATCTACTCAACTCTCCCTCTCCCCCTTTGGCATCGAAACACCTAAACTAAGCGTCTGGAGGTGGAGTGGAAGCAGCCATGGATCGGTCGAGCACCCTGAAAGTTGCCAGATATGTCTCATCATCGGAATCCTCCCCCTGAGTGTCTGTAGCTGGTAGTGAAGCGGTCTGGGGGTCGGAAGCTGACAGGGCTGCTGCGGTTGAAGACTCAGGAGCAGGAGCTGGAGTAGCAGTAGGATCTGAAACCAGTGCCAGTGTCTCTGTGGGAGCCCCAGGAGCTGCGGTGTCCGGTGATGCCTCATGCACTGACTCGACTGGAGTCTGAAGAACCGGAGACTGCACAGGTTGTACTGGAGTGGAGGTGACAACTATAGCATCGGTAGCAACTGCAGCTGTCGGAGGGGTAGACACGGCTGGAGCCCGACTGTCGTGTGTAGCCTCTGAGGAAGCTACTGAGGAGCGGTGTTGATCAGCTGTCGGTGCAACAAGCTCGGCCTCAACCTCTGCTGCAATCTGAGGACCAGTGGGGGACGGCTGCCCGGTAATGTCTAGTAAGTGGGGTGAACTGCTGAGTGGGGCCGAAGGTGTCCAACCACTGAGTCATCTGAGTCGCCGGTGACTAGAACGGGGTGGTCAATCCAGCACCCTGAAGTCCACTGGACTATATGGCTGGGGTGGGAGTGACTGACTGACCGGCGGAGCTCGTAGGGGCCACTGAGGGACCAACGGAGGGTCCAACTGAGAACTGTGGCCCTCCTAGCTGTCCAACTGAGTGTGAGGGCTGAGAAGTGCTCATCATCTGAATCTGTGGAGCTGCAGGGAACTCTAGAGGAGGAGCACCAGTCCACTTCATCATATGGGCCATAAAGGCCATGTTCTGCTGCTGCAGCTGCTGTGACTGTAACTGAAGTCGCTGGGACACTAGCTGCATAGCGAGCATCTGTCGCTGCATCTCGAAGTGACGCTCCTCTGACTGTCGCTGCGTCTCGTCCTGTCGCTGCTGGACCTGTGTGATTGCAGTGACGAGAGAACTCTGCTGCTCATTCATTCTGTCAAGGAGCTTGAGCATCATCGTCTCGGTGGCAGAGGCAGAGCCGCCAGCCTCAGTGTCGTGAGCCCGTGGGGGCATCTGTGGAACCGGCTGGAAATCGGCGTCTGAGCTGTCGGAAGTATCCTCATGAGTCATATCAGCTCCAGTATCTAGTCCATGGAGCTCCTGCTGCTCAACACCACGAATGGCCTCATCCTGAGCATCAACCTCTGCTCTGTCAGCTGGTGCTGTCCTCTCTCTAACAAGACGGAGGACCCGGTTGCCAAACCGGCTATCAAACAACCCCAGGACTCTGTAATCTGGGAAAGTAGTCGGCGACTGATCCAATAGAGCACGGAGTCCAGGGTGTGCTCCCTCAAGCTCAATAGCAATAATCGAAGAAATCCAGTGAGCATAGGGAAACTGTCGTCGGGCTCTCATGCCATCTGCTATCACATCCTCTATCTCTGACACAAGAAAGTCTGCAACATCGAATGGTGTCTGAGATACCAGGACTTGAAGGAGAAGCTGCTGCATGTTGGTCAATCCTTCCTTGTAACCCGTGCGAGGTAGCAGAGTACGACGAAGCACCTCGTTCAACCTGTGAACTGTAGGCCTGAGCTCTGCTGGGCTACGCCTGGAGCCCTCTGAGAAGGGTGGCTTGAAGAGAGGAGCCACCTCCTACACTGACAAAGTACGGCCTCCTTGAGCTCTGCGAGGCACTGAGGCTCCTCGGTAGCACTCGTAGTGTAAGTCAAACTCACCACCCTGCTGACGGAAGCGAAAGATCTCTCTAAGTCTAGTCAAGTATAGCCTGTACCTCTCGCCTCTGAAGGTGTACTGCACAAACTTGTGCTCCAGATCCACCCATACTGAAGCATAGAGTTCTCTGACCCATCTCTCTATGTAGTTACCAGAACGCCCGAGTAAATCGGCGAGTCCCGGTTGGTAAGTCAAGAACGGGCGGATCTCCTCACCAGCTAGCTCAACGATGCTCTCCAAGGAGCAAACCCTGTGTGGTCGTATCTGTATGCTGGTCAACTGAGCTGCTCGGTAGAAGTCCTCCATGAGAGGTGTATGCTAGCCTGGTGAGGCTCTAGGGTCTCTCTGATCCGGACACCACTTCTCCAAAGCAACAAATCTGAGCTTCTTCACTTGCTTAGCTGTAAGATTCCTCAGATCGAGGTGAACTAAGGCTGCCGCTGCTGTGAGGTGACTGAGCAGACTGGGAGCGGGTGGAGCGCCCCCAGGAACTAGGTGCCAACGGTGTACCCAGGGCCTCTGTGACAAGCTCTGGCTCCTGTGGAGTGTCCTCAGTGTGTGACCCAGCTGGAGGAGAAGTGGGAAGATCCCGCGGAGGGGTGCCGAGTCTCACGGTACCTCGGCGACCGCCTCGCTTTGCGCGGTCAGCTGCATCGGCCACTGCCTCGGCTTTCTTGGCCTCTGTGAGCTTGCGCTTCTTCTTCTTCGCTTTCTCAACCACTGGCTTCTTGCCCTTATCTCTGGAAGGACGTGGAGGAGGAGGAGGAGCATCACCACCGGACCCAGCTACGTGAGCACGAGTACTGCGAGTCATACTGATCAAGCAAAGAACCACTGCTCACTGTCAATCACAAGATCAATTGTCAACTGTCAGAACCACTGATTAAAGAAAGTACCACTGCCCTCTGGAAGAATCAACTGACAACTGATCAAGCAGAGCACAACTGACAGAGAGGCCTCCAAGCCACTGGACTGAACCTCTGAGGCTTTGCCTCTATCCTTACTCGCGAGCTTAGCCCCGAGTTTAACTGCCCCGGACTGCTGCGGGATAGAATAGACAGGGTATACATAAGCATATATAAAGTCTAGAGATAAGAAACCATATAGAAGCAAGCATCTAGGTAAGTGATAGAATGAAATCTGACATGGTACCTGAGGTAAGAAAGCGTATCTATTCAGAGCAATGTCAAGTACCAAAGCACTCTCCGAACGAGATATACCAGCTGCGAATTACAATTGGCAATTGACTTAGTGAATTGGATTGAATATGAATTTTCAAGGAATAATCCTAGGGCACAGTTCAATTGATGACTCGACAAAACGCGATACCGTAAATCGAAACCATACCCTAGCAGCGAAGAGTGGAGTCGACGGCGATGGAACGAAATCGGTCGCGGACGAAGATGTCGAAGATGGATTCGGTTGAGGGCGAACGTCGAAACCCCGAACCCTAGGGTTAGTGCAAACCCTAAGTCTTGATTTTGCAGGGCAATGGATTGAAAGGGTAATCCCTAGGGCTTGCACTGGCAGGCAGGGAGGAGCGTGGTCTTGGGCTCCGGCGAGGAGGGGTCCTCGGCGGCGAGGTGGCTGGCGGCGCGGGGTGCAGAGGGCGGCGCAGGGCGGTGGAGGAGAAGGCAGGCGTAGGACTGACGGAGGAAGGGTGGAGTGGCGGAGTGGCGGCGGAGCAGAGTGGATGGCACACCGGCGGCGAAGGGCGCAGGTGAGCTCGGCGGCGGAGCTGGCGCAGAGCGGCAAGACGGCGGCGTACGAACGACGAGTGGAAAACACACCCAAAACAGAGCCGCTCGCGGGGGTGTATCCGCAAAAATTCAACGCGTCGGACCATTCCGCTTGGTCCGGTGGCTGGTCCGACGGGTGGTCCGACGGTACCAGAGAAGGGAATACAGTGAGCTACCGACCACCAGACTACTGCGCCGAACGACTCACCGGACTAGTCCGATGGAGCACCGGACTGGTCCGACGGTGAACAAAACGATATGACAGAGGCACCGGACAACTTGTCATTGGTCCGGTGCAGCGTCGGACACTGGTCCGACGGATTCTTTGGCTGGAAAAGATTTATGCAGAGAGGGACAGGGCGTTGGACCAATGCAGAGTGGTCCGGAGGGTGGTCCGGTGCTTAATTTTGCTCTGAATTTTCCTATTTTTCTCTCCAATCTTTTCTCTTAGCCAAGTACCAACACAAAAGAGCACAGAGGAACACTTGTTGGACTTAACATAAGAACCATCTCTCAAACCCTCAATTTTAGAAATAGTTTGCCATAGGCTAGAATTAGTTTTCATAAGAAAATAGTTCAATAAAGCTCCAAGGGTCACCTTATGGGCACAAGAGGGGTATTAGCTGAAGCTAGAGCGTAGAATTGCTCCCCCTAAGTGTTGAACCTAATGATGACCAACAAACTTAACCGAAAAGAAACGAAGAAGCAACACTCATGCATATGCAATGCAAAACGGAATTTGAATCTAGGTTGCTTGCAAGTTTAAACCGCGGTTAAGCTTTGTCACACGCTTTGAGGGCGGTTATCTTAACCGCGTTAGCCAAGCCTATGTGCATTACCAAATTAACATGTTATATTACAAATGAATGCCTGATTCACACAAGCTCATCTTTTAGTGAAGTTAGAGTGATCAAGCACATTTAACTCGCTTCTCAACCTACAAAAGGTTGTTTCATCGAGTGGTTTAGTGAAGATATCCGCCAATTGATCTTTGCTCTTAACTCCAACTAGTGTGATGTCTTTCCTAGCCACATGATCTCTAAGAAAGTGATGGCGAATATCAATGTGCTTGGTGCGAGAGTGTTGAACCGGGTTGTTAGCAAGCTTTACGGCGCTTTCATTATCACACCAAAGTGGAACTCCTTTTAAAAACACGCCGTAATCAAAAAGTGTTTGGGTCATGTATAGGATTTGTGCACAACTTACTCCCATGGCAATGTATTCCGCCTCGGCGGTTGACAATGCCACACTGTTTTGCTTCTTTGAGGACCAAGAAACAAGAGATCTTCCTAGCATGTGGCACCCGCCGGAGGTACTCTTCCTATCAACCTTGCACCCGGCATAATCCGAATCGGAATAGCCAACTAGTTGGAAGGGAGCTCCTTTGGGATACCAAAGACCCATGCTAGGGGTGTGCCTTAAGTACCTAAGGATTCTTTTAACCGCACAAAGATGCGACTCCTTAGGGTTTGCTTGAAACCTAGCACACATGCACACACTAAACATGATATCCGGCCCAGATGCGGTGAGGTAAAGTAAACTACCGATCATAGAGCGATAGAGAGTTTGGTCAATCGGTTTACCTCCCTCATCGAGATCGAGATGCCCATTAGTAGGCATTGGGGTCTTGATTGCCTTGCAATCCTCCATCTTGAACTTCTTAATAAAATCATAAGTGTACTTTTCTTGGGAGATGAAGGTTCTTTCTCTCATTTGCTTCACTTGAAAGCCGAGGAAGAAGGTTAGCTCGCCAATCATTGACATATCGGACTCCTTGGACATCAAGTCACCAAACTCCTTGCAATGGTCTTGGTTTGTTGACCCAAATATAATGTCATCGACATATACTTGGCAAACAAAGATCTCTCCATTAAGCTTCTTGGTGAATAGTGTAGTGTCGACGATCCCGATCTTGAAGCCCTTCTTGATTAGGAAGTTCCTTAGCCTCTCATACCAAGCTCTTGGAGCTTGCTTCAATCCGTAGAGTGCCTTGGACAACCTATATACATGATTAGGCAAGTTTGGGTCTTCAAACCCGGGAGGTTGTGAGACATAAACAAGTTCATTTATGAAACCATTTAAGAAGGCGCTCTTCACATCCATTTGAAAGAGTTTCATTTTGTGATGTCAAGCATACGCCAAAAGGATACGAATGGCTTCAAGTCTTGCAACCGGAGCAAAGGTCTCTCCAAAATCGAGTCCTTCTACTTGAGAGAACCCCTTTGCCACCAATCTTGCTTTGTTCCTCACAACCACGCCTTGATCATCTTGCTTGTTCCTAAACACCCACTTGGTGCCAATGATTCTTGCATCCTTTGGCTTCTCTTCAAGTGTCCACACTTGCTTCCGGGTGAAGTTGTTGAGTTCTTCATGCATGGCATTCACCCAATCCGGATCCGCAAGTGCTTCTTCTACACTAGTAGGCTCAACAAAGGAAACAAACAAGTGATGTTCAACATAAGATGCAAGTTTAGAGCGAGTCATTACTCCCTTTGATGGACTCCCTATGATTTTATCATGGGGGTGAGCTTGAAGGATGGATGTTGATTTTCTATTTGTCTCTTGAGGAGGATGTGGTGCTTCAACATTGCTTGCTTCGGCCTCGGCTTGATCTTGAGGAATATGAGTGTCTTCTTGAGCTTCTCTCACTTGATCTCCTTCATCAACTTGAGGCGTGTGAAGTGGTGAAGGATCTTGATTTGCTTCATCTTCAACTTCTTCCACCTCTTGCGGGTTGATAGCACCAATTGGCATATTCTTCATTGCCTCCCTCAAGGGTTCATCACCTACATCAATATCCTCAAGCGCTCCTTGGGAGCCATTAGTTTCATCAAACTCCAAGTCATATGTTTCTTCAACTAAGCCGGTGGCTTTGTTACATACACGGTATGCCTTGGATTTAAGTGAATAACCAACAAGGAAACCAATGTCACACCGCCGTTGGAATTTACCCAAGTGTTGGCGCTTCTTGTAGATGTACACCTTGCAACCAAACACCCAGAAGAATGAAATATCCGGCTTCTTCCCATTAACAAGCTCATAGGGGGTCTTCTTTAATAGCCTTTGGACGAAGAGACGGTTTGCCGCATAGCAAGCGGTGTTGATTGCCTCCGCCCAAAACTTCTCGGGAGTGTTGTACTCATCAAGCATAGACCTTGCTAGAGTTATGAGTGTCCGGTTCTTCCTCTCTATGACACCATTTTGTTGTGGAGTATATGTGGCGGACACCTCATGCTTGATCCCAACTTCATCACAATAATCCTCAATCTTTGTGTTCACAAATTCGGTGTCATTGTCACTTCTTATCTTCTTGATCTTCACATCAAATTCATTTTGAGCTCTTGTAGCAAACTTCTTGAAGATACCTTGTGTCTCTCCCTTGTCTTGAAGAAAGAACACCCAAGTGTACCGAGAGTAGTCATCCACTACCACTAAGCAATAGAGATTTCCTCCAAGACTAGCATAGGTGGTAGGGCCAAATAGGTCCATGTGTAGCAACTCTAGGACTCTTGAGGTTGACATGAAAGCTTTGGTTGGATGAGTGTTTGCCACTTGCTTGCCGGCTTGACATGCACTACAAAGTTTGTCCTTCTCAAACACCACATCCTTGATTCCTCTAACCATGTCCTTCTTGACAAGTTTCTTCAAGGTTGACATGCCCACATGAGCTAATCTTCTATGCCATAGCCAACCCAAGGAATTCTTGGAGAATAGACATGCTTGCAAGTTTGCTTCATTAGAAGTGAAGTCCACTAAGTAGAGGTTGTTGTGCCGGAACCCTTTGAATATCATTGATGAATCTTCAATCTTGGTCACAATCACCTCATTTGGTGTGAAGAGACAATGAAACCCGAGATCACAAAGTTGACCAACCGATAGCAAGTTGAAGCTCAATGATTGTACTAGCAAGACATTTGAGATTGATTGATCTTGGGAGATAGCCACTTTGCCTAAGCCTTGAACTTTGCCCTTTGAATTATCCCCAAAAGTGATCTTGTCTTGATTTGCACAATCCTCATCAAGTGTGGTGAACATCCGGGGGTCGCCGGTCATGTGTTGAGTGCAACCACTATCAATTACCCAATGGCTCCCACCGGTCTTGTAGTTCACCTACACACAAGCAACTTGGAGTTAAGCTTGTTGTTTGGGAACCCCCTTAGTGCGGGGCCCCATTGCCTTGTCAACCAACTCCCTGGCAACCCAAAGAACCCTAGGCTTGTTCTTCATTGGTGGTCCAAGAAACACCACAAGTGGTCTACCCTTGGAATCTTTGTTGATGACATAGTGAGCATCATGAGCAAATGGCCTAGTGTGCTTGGGCAAGGTCTTGGGAAGTGGAGTCTTGCATTGAAATGAAAGATGACCAATTTGTCCACATCCAAAACACCTCTTAGGCTTCGGCTTTGGCTTCTCTTAATTGTAGCCATTGTACTTGTTCTTGTAGTAGTTCTTGGCTTCAATCTTGACCTTGGCCTTCATCACTTGGTTCTCCTTGTACCCAATACCGATTTTGTCACTCTTCATGACGGTGCTCATTAGAAGCTCACTTTGGAGATTATGGCCCTTGGTGAACTTTTCAAGGCCACTTGTAAGCTTGGTCTTGTCATTCTTGAGCTTGGCAATTTCTTCTCGAAGAGAGTTGATCAAGGTGATAGCATATTTGTCTTCTTCTTGAGCCGGCTTGATGGTGAAGGGCTTGTTTGCCTTGAGGTTGATTAGCTCTTCCTTGAGCTTTGAATTCTCTTCACTCATCTTCACATAATCATCATACTTGTCGGCTTCTACAACTCTCTTTCCCTTGCACTTGGCACTTTGCTCAAGAGCCACATCATCAAGCTCGATATCACAAGAGGTAGCACTTGCACACTTAGCACACGGGTTAGTAGCAACATGTGTAAGATCTTGAGTAAGTAATTCATTTGCTACCACTAGTGTGCCATGATCACTTTTCACTTGGTTGTAGTCATCTTTTAGCAAGTTAAACCTTGTGAGGAGCTCTTGGGATGACCTCTCAAGCTTATCATGTTTCTCATTGGCTTGCTTAAGAGAGGCTTTGAGCTCCCTAGTGCTAGATGTGAGAGAGTTAATCTCAAGCTTCAAATCATCATTAGCACTAGACAAGTTATCAAGCTTATCATGCAAGTTTTCCTTGATTTCAAGAAGTTTGTCATTTTTACTCTTGTACTTCATTATGATGCTAGCATATTTGTTGCAAATTTTAATTAGCTCATCATAGGAAGGTGCTTCTTCATCATCACTATCATCACTAGAGAGGTCGTCACCATCATCCTCTTTTTGTACCTTCTTGTCACCTTTAGCCATAAGGCATAGGTGTGTAGGGGATGAGCCCGGCGATGAAGCAGGAGGTGGCGGTGGAATAGAAGAACCAATCACCAAAGCGGACACCTTCTCTTCTTCACTCTCATCATCGGAGGAGTCGCTTGAATCATCAATGTCGGTGAGCCAATCACCCACAATGTAAGCCTTGCCATCCTTCTTCTTCTTGTGGAAGTTGAAGTTCTTCTTCTTCTTGTATGGCTTGTCTTGCTTCTTGTCATCACCACTTGAGTCATCATTGCCGCCCTTGTTCTTCTTGAAGTTCTTGAACTTGTTGTTCTTGAACTTGTCTTTCTTCTCTTCGGGACACGCATGGGCTAGATGACCAAGAGTGCCGCAATTGTAGCACTTCATTTGGGAGATTGGCTTCCTTGAAGAGCTTGTGAAGAATTTCTTCTTCTTTGAGTCAAACTTGACTCCATTCTTGTTTAGCCTCTTCAATATCTTGGCGGTCTTCTTCACCATGAGAGCGATGTTGTCTTCATCATCATCATCACTTGTACTCTCAGCAACATATTGAATCTTGCATTTCTCCTTGGAAGATGCCTTGAGATCCAAGTCCTTCTTTTCCTCCTTCTCTCTCTTCTTGGAGGATGATGAAGTTCCATCATTGATCTTCATGTACATCTCATGAGCATTAATCTTGCCCAACACTTGCGTTGGTGTAGTTGCGGAGAGATCGCCTTGATAAAGAACCGTGACAATGTGGCTATACTTGTCTATTGGAAGGACACAAAGTATCTTGCGCACCACATCGGCCGGTGTCATTTGAGAGAGTCCAAGGCCATTCAACTCCTCTACAAGCACATTCAAGCGAGAATACATTTCATTAGCATTTTCATGAGATAGCATGGTGAAAACATTTAACTTAGCAATGATAAGGTGATAGCGCTCTTCTCTTTCACATTTAGTGCCCTCGTGAAGAGCACAAATATTTGTCCAAATCTCATACGCGGCTTTGCAATTCCGCACACGGTTGAACACATCCTTGCAAATGCCACGGAAAAGAATATTCTTTGCCTTAGCATTGTTCTTCTCAAAGTATGGGTCCTCGGCGAACACCGATCCACCTTGGGTGGCGGCTTTGTGAACGCCGACATCCACGGCCTCAAGGTAGGCCTCCATCCGCACTTTCCAATAAGGAAAGTCATCCCCATCGAACATGGGTGGCGGTCCATCCCATGGGACATCTTGCTCTAGGCGGTGAAGCCTAATTTAGAGCAACAAGGCTCTGATACCAATTGAAAGGATCAAGATGCCCAAGAGGGGGGGTGAATTGGGCTTGTTTTAAAATTCTAAAGCAAATATGAAAACCTATCAAATGCCAATCACCCCCTAGTGCCTACCGTCCGTGTGTCCTAGCTAGAAAGCGGTAGCAGATCATAGGAATTAAAAAAAACCTAAGCAATTCTAGTAGGAAAGTAAAAACACAACGGAAAGTAATGCGAAAATGTAAAGAGCTAGGGAAAAGAAAATCTCATGAACGCAGCGATTTTTCCCGAGGTATCGAGGTGTCGACACACCCCCCTAGTCCTCGTCGGAGCACCTCGCAAGGTATCGCCCCCCCTCTACCCGCGCAAGGGTAGAGTGCTCTCTACGAGCTGATTCTTTGCCACTCCGGCTCGGTGAATCGCCCACAACCGATCACAAGAGCTTGGAGAAGAGCCGCCAACAATCTCCCGGCGGTCACTTCCTCCGAACACCACCAAACCGTCTAGGTGCTGTCGAACACTAAGAGTAACAAACACAAGACCTTCACTTGACCCACTCAAGGCTAGGAAGGTGGATGGATGCACACAAGTCACTCTTAATCACTCTAGGAGGGAAGAACAAGATGAACTCTCTCTAATCTCTCCCTCACTAGCCTCTTGGCTCTCCAAAAGATTTCTCAAGGTGTCACCAGCTGAAACAAGGGCCAAGAAACCCTCTAAGGACCAAGGGGGCAACTATAAATAGTCCCACCTCCAAAACTAGCCGTTTTTCACTTTTTCTTCTCTCAGCGTAGCCACCGGACTAGTCCGGAGCTCACACCACCGGACCATGCACACTGGTCCGGAGCTCACTCTCGTTTCAAACTCAGGCACCGTCGGACTACTCTGCTTGGTCCGACGCTCTGATCCGGAGCCTCGGTGCTCTCTGAGTGAAAACCTTTCTCTCTTTTACACACCACCGGACCACTCTCCTTGGTCCGGTGCCCTGGTCCGACGCTCTGGTCCGGAGCCAGGGAGCTCTCTGCATAAACTCAAACCCCTGTCATGAGGCGTTGGACTAGCCATCGGACGAACCGTCGGACTAGTCCGGAGCCTTCTGACTCTCTGAACCAAGCCACCGGACCACTCTCCTATGGTCCGGTGCTTACCAGGTGGTCCGGAGCTCCTCGAGCTGGAAAACTGCCTAAGTCAGAGACCACCGGACCACTCTCCTTGGTCCGACGCCCACTTAGCAGAGTGGTCCGGAGCCTCTTTCTCCCTCTTTTTCAACCGTTTTCGCTGAGGTTTCTTAAGGGATTTTGCTCCTACCATTTCTAGGGTTCATCAAGGGCTGAAAGCAAGGTCTCTAGGACTAGTTGTGACAAGTGTGCATATTCCCACTTTCTTAAACTCTCCTAGGTCAAGCTACTAACCTCATACCCCCCCTTTATAGTACGGTCAAAGGAAAAACAAAAGCCCTAGCTATACTTAGTGCCCTTCTCAACCTTATGACACTAAGAACTAGCCTAGTCTTCGTCGGTGTATCTCCATCCTTTGTAACCGAAACGATTTCCATCTTGGGGGCATGAATATCCATTAAGCCCATTCAAAATGCATCACTTATGACCTAACATAAATGACTTTGTCTCTGCAAAACACACGTTAGTCATAGTGATCTAGTATTGTCGTTAATCGCCTAAACACAAGGGTCCATGATTCTACATACTGTCGACATGAACTAGTGTCTTTCCATCAATACACTAGCTTTTTAGTGACTCGAGAAATCATTGTTTTAGCTATATCTAACTTGGGAACGTATCCTATGCAAACCAGATAAGCTGTGCAAACTTGGAAACTCTCGATCTGGACCTCACGATGCTCATCCGATGGCTATGGAGAGAGGTGGGGTTATTTAAAGAAAAACGCCTGCCATTACACTTAGTAATCCTTTTTTTTTTTTTTTTGCAATTCACCCCCTCCCCGTGATCCCAAGCGTGAAGTCGAGTTCACGCCTAGCAGCCTCCTCGGTCTCGCGAGTCTATTGGGGATCCGATCCAGCCAGCCGCCGGAAGAGCACCCCCCGGAGGAGGAGCCGCCACGACCAGGCTCCGCCGCGTCGGGCCACGGCTACCCGCCTCGGCCGGGCTCCCGTCTCCGTCGCCGCACGCGAGCAGACGAGTGGCCGCCGTCGCGGTGGTACCAGACCAACCGAGCTCTGAAGCGCTGTCGTAGTGCGTGGGGAGTGCGATGGCGAGAGCCACCGCCGTGTGTAGGTGTGGTGCATCCTGGTCTTCGTCCCGCCTGCTGCTGCTTCTCTGTCCTGGCACGGGATCTGACAGAGAAGAAGCTGCAATGCGCTGGTTTCAGACTTTCAGTCGTCCGATGTCACGGTCGAGACTTGAGAAAGATAAACATGACTTTTTTTTTCAGAAAATGGTACTTTAGTACTGTACTAGATGCTGATCAAAGGAAACATGAACAAAATCATTTTTCAGTAGATCATATATTAGAATAAATTTGTGTTAAAGACAACTGCTTGTTGGCTACAGTAATGGTTCAGCAGCAGCACCCAATGGTTGCTTTTAGAAATGCAGTGCTGCAAAACCAATCAGATACTGCAGTTGCATTACTGTAACTCCACTTCAGAACAATCAGATTTCAGAGAGACAAAGGAAACATGCAACACGCAAGGTTCCATCCACACTTTTAGTTGTCAGATGTGTCATGGTCAAGACTTGAGAAACATGAACACAACATTTCAGAACAGAGGTCGAGCACTTCCAATGCAACAGTGCACGCTCGTGCGGTCCCTAACATCGCGCGCGCTGGAGTCCATGGCGTCGAGGTCGAGCAGCAACTCGCGGCCGTCGAGGGCGGACCGCGACTCGTGGCCATCGTGGGCGGGCTGCGACTGACGTTCGTCGCGGGCATGCACCAACTCGCGGGCGCCGGAGTCCATGGCGTCGAGGGCGAGCGGCAACTCGCGGCTGTCGAGGGCGGGTACCAACTCGCGACCGTCGAGTGCGGACGTAGACTCGTGGCCATCGTGGGCGGGCAGCGACTCACGTCCGTCGTGGGCAGGCACCGACTCGCGGGTGCCAGAGTCCATGTCGATGACGACGGCGCGGCAACTTGCAGTGACTTGCCGTCGAGAAACAAGGAGGTGGCGATCAGGCCGTGACTCCCGTACGGACTGGCGGCGGCGTGACTCCCGTACGGAACAGGCGGCGACGTGACTCCGTAATGAAATGAAGCCGGCTGACTCACGTACGGAAGAGGAGGGGTGATTTGCAAAAAAAATAGGATTACTAAGTGTAATGGCGGGCGTTTTTTTGTAAAATGACTCCACCTCTCTCCATAGCCATCGGATGAACATCGTGAGGTCCAGATCGAGAGTTTCCAAGTTTGCACAGCTTGTCTGGTTTGCATAAGATACGTTCCCATCTAACTTTTAGCCAAATTTGTTTGTTGTAGCCAATTGCTTCATTAATAGATTACCTTGTGTTCAACTGTTGCAATAGGACAAACGACCAATTGCATCTATTGTCAATCTAGTGCTTTGTTGATTGTTGTGCTTTGTTGCATGTTGCTGGGCTATGTGCTACTATTCCTAATGTGATGATGAGCACAAAGCTATTATGAGGCCAATTTCTTGTGCTAACCATGAAATGGTACCACCTAAGATACAACTTGCAAATATGTTGCATTATTTTAATAGTTAATTTGCATGTGCCACAAATTTTCATGATGTGTTGCTAGATCTACTAGTGAACATAATGTATAAGCTAGTTATTATCTAGATATTAGTTTCATATATGCATAATATGTTTCTAAAAATATTATATAAAAACATGATGTCAACTATAAATACTTTACTTTTTTTTGCCACTCTAGCAGCATATAAATGATTTTTCTAATATTTAATATAACATTTCATTCTTTAGTTCATCATTAACAAATTTGCAACATGTAGTTTCACCACAAAACAAGTAGGGGAATGAGAATCAGATATATTTATGGTAATTATCTCGCCAATTACTATAAACCCTTATAATAAGTTGCATAATATGAACTAGAGCAGAGGAAGTATTTGCATTTTTAGCAACATATGCTAATCCCAAAGTTCATAATTTTGCTTTATATCATCATATGTTAATGGAAATTCAACACATTGTGCAAATATAGTAATCAGATTTGGCAAATATGTAACTAATAACTATAGCCAAAGTAATAAAAATTCAGCAAGCATGTATACACCTCAAATTGCTACTACAATATATATCTAGTTTGCCCCTACTCAATCAAAGAGATTTGTCATCACTTACTCTTTATTGTCAAAACCTAATGTCAGTATTTAATAGCCAAATATGTCATATGAGCAGTCCACAAGGTCTAAAGTATTGGAGAGTATTTTTTGTTGGACTAGGTGCTTTTTTGTTTGAATAAGTAAATTCAATCATTATTACTTTGAAGAGTTAAAAGAAGGATATGGACTATAATTGTTTTATTACTAAAACTAAACAATCGAATATTATTTTCAAATAAAAAGTATCCATAAATATTCAATAAATATTTTATTGATTTCAAAAGCTGAAATGAGAATTAGAGGTAATTATGTTCTTGGATTCATATAATACTTTAGCATTTGTTTCAGTTACATGTGAAGGACCGAGAACGGCAACCAGAGGGGGGTGAATGAGAGCCAAATCAAATTTCTTCTCACACTTGGCCCTTGTCCCAAAATCACGCCCAAAACTTGACCTTGGATGAAACGACGCGCACACGACCTACAAGTAGGTGGACACCTTAGGAAGACCCCTAGAGGTGCAGCGGAGCGGTCGGAGAAGGTTGGTGAAAGATCGAAACCACGACTCGAAACGCGACCCGAAAGAGGTGCACTCAACCTCTAGAGAAGAGAGGCAAGAGCACACCCAAAAAATTACTTATGAGAACTGGTCTCAAAAGCACCTCATCATGTTCCTTACATGAATACGAATGCAACGCAACAAACGGAACTTGATTCGGAGTCCGAACGAGAGAGATACGGAAAAAACAACCAAGCAGTTTCGCGGACTGTCCGCTGACAAGGCTCGGACGAGCGGCGGACTGTCCGAGGATGAGTCCCGGACTGTCCGCCGGCAAAGCTGAAAATGCCGAACAGAAGGTCCAGAAACTGTGTTTCTCGGCGGAAATGAACTGCGAACGGTCTGCGAAAAATCCCGGACAGTCCGCCGGCAAAACTCAGAAACTCACCCCGAGGAGCTCTCTTTCAGCCCCGACTCCTGAACTGTACGGGAATAAACCCCGGACTATTCGTGGTTGGCTGGACAGACGCGATTTGGGAGCGATTTTGAATCACCTCTCTCCCTAATCTTCCCAAATCACTTCCAAATCTTCACCAATAGCCACCAAACATTGTGGGCATCATCCCAAGACTATGGAGGAGCTATCCCGAAGAAATCATCGCTCAATTTGGTGTGAATCAAGGGGCGTAAGAAGATTTTGGGAAAACACCAAAAACGAAGAACACAAAATAGAAATTGCCCGATCTAAATGCTCAAGATGTTTGGGACAAAACCCTTCGGTGCAAATGTTCTATTCGTGATCCCACACAACTTGGTTCAAATGGAATCGCAAAACTTGCTCTCAATCAAAGAATCTCATCGCATGAACTTAGAGGATTAGAGAGAAGCAAAACGCGATTAGCAAAAACACAAGCAAAAGAGGCACAATCACGAAATCAAAGACACCATAGCTTACGGAGGGTAAGGTCTCCAATTCCCACCGAAAACAAAGTGCAAATCCTTAGAAAGGTTGGAGAGATCAACCTAGGGACCTCATGAACTAGAGAGAGGGTAGAGAGAGAGGTGGTGCAAATGATTAGGGTTCAAGAGGTGGGATGAGGGATACCCCTTCATCCCCTACTTAACGGGCTTTGGCTATTTCCCAAAGACCCCCATAGATACAATACCGAATTACCTAGCCCTAAGATATTGTAATCCAAGTTGGTAACTCTCAGCCACTCGTTTAAATGGACGACCCCGCTTCCTACTAGGAGTTGTCATCGCCTCGACGCAACATCCAGGATTGCGCCACGTGCCATCCCCGCTTCCTCGGAAGCTCCGCCCGGGTTTTGAGGCCCAAACCCGCGAAACCCGCCACCGGTAGCTTTCGACTCAACTACCGAACCCCGAGTTTTGAGGCCCAAACTCGGAAACCATCCTCCGGTGGTTTTGCGGCCCAAACCACCAAACCGCTCGACTCGATCCACCTTGTCCTCGCCCTATCGGACTCCGAGTCTCCTGAGACTCCGCTCGACCCGCTTGTCCGCCGTCTTGACTTGGTCGACTCGGTCGACCTCCATGTCTTGTCGCCCTCGCCGGTGCCAAGTACCAGCCACCCCAGCTAGTCTGTCGATGCCCATGGTCCCTCAGTCCGAGCCCCGCTTCCGCCCTTCACCGCTCTCAATCCATCGGCACGACAAGCCTCTACTCGACCTTCTCCATGCCATTGACCACTGTCAGTAGGCATAGCACCTGCACACCGCAAGCCGATAGACAGGCACACATTTGCTTTCGCAAAGGATTAGTGTTAACCGCTCAAACTAAAACACCTCAATGTTGATCAATCACTCATCACAAAACTTAACATCATGGGCACATATCAACCATGTGTTCGCAACATGTGCTCTTAAGAAGGATCTATGGCATTATGGCTAATTGTTTATTATTGCGCTTATCAATATATGTTTGATCAATGTTTTCATTCATCGTTTTAGCAGAATATCTTCAATGCTTCGGTTGTATGATATATGCTAAAATACTTTTCCCTTCGAATGTGATAATATGATGACTCAGGTTGCAAACATGATGTAACCACACTTACAATGTTTTCTCCTCATGCAGTTGTTTTTGACATCCAACTGATTGGAATACTAACACTACTACGGTTACATCATCAGAGCCAGTTTGAAATCCTCTGACACCGTCAGTTTTGACCCTCAGTGGTGAATTATCAGTGGTGGTAATCTGTTATCACGGTAGGTTCGTGTTCTCAATTGGTGGTGATAAGGATTTTTAGCAATCCTAAAATGAGGTCAAAAATAGCAAAAAAATCTTTTAATCTCAATAAGTCATTAGTAGTTTTCTATGTGTGTGATCTCTTCCATATCTCATCTAACCACTCTATCCGAAAGTCACTTGTAGTCTATAAGACATATTCATTCCCCACGTATTTCACTTTTCAGGATTTTAAAATAAATAGTTAGGACTAGAGATGGCAACGGGGCATGTCTAGACCTAGAACCTATGGGTTTTGGAACCGGCGGGGATGAGGGCGGGTCTATTTTTCACCGCTTTGGTTTTTGAGTTCAGGGGCCCAAAATAGGGTGGATCGAGGTCAGGTTTTGATTCTCCACCACGAGTGCCTATCGGGGACCCAAAATTTAAGCAGGATGGTAAAAAAAGCACACCATAGTAGGCGGCCAACTAAGGAACCCTAGCAATATCAAACGTAGGAGCCCAACAAAGAAACCCTAGCAAGTGGTCCACCAAGTCCAATACATGGGCGCACCACAGCCACACCGCACTCCATAATAGCATACGACATTGCCTCGGTGGCCCTCCGCCTGTCCGCTGATCCGCCAGCAAGTTTGGACGCCTTCCCTGTACCAATACCCCCAAAATGGCACGAGTGGGCCTTCCCTGTACCAATACCCCCAAAATGGCACGAGTGGGCGTGTCTCGTTGGCTCTTTCTCCGCTAGTGCAAAAGGATGTCACGCCACATTGCATCATCTCCCCACTTCTCTCTGCAGATTGGCCCCAACTCCAGCCTCCGACAGTCCAGCCATCTCCGCAGTGCTGCACCAAGCATGACCCAAAGACTGATAGGCATAGGCTCACAGTCGTGTTTTGGGTCCCTTGTCGGGTTTGAGGGCGGGTGCAGATTTTTTTCCCTCGGATCGGGGTTTGGGTGCGTGGCTGGTTTTCTTGGCAGGTTCGGTGGTGGATCTGCGGATGCTTCACCCGCCCTAATCCTAACCCCTTGACATATCTAATTAGGACCCTAAACAAATTCAAATGAAAAAAACATCAACTAAAAGTTATAGTTCTCATTGATATCTACAACGACTTTGGTTCTACTTGTTTCGTCATCTCATGTTATTTGACAAATTTGAATTTATAATTGTGAGAAATTGAGACATAATTTTAGGACCTCAAATAATTTCAAATGAAAACTTCATCAATGACAAAGTAATAGTTCTCATCAAGTTTTGGTCAATTTTCCATCCGAGGTCTTTTGAAAAAATTAAATTTAAAAATGTTAGAACTTTAAATACAAATGTGAGTCCATAGATGATTTCTAGTGAAAAGTTGTTAACTACAAAGTTGTAGTTATCATCGATATCTACAACTTTGTTTCCGGTCATTTTTCCATCTGAGTTGTTAGTATAATTCAGAAAAATTAAATTTCATATATGGAAACTTCAAACAAAATTTTGTGACCTTAAATGCTTTCAAATCATAAAGTCATCAACTACAATGTTGTAAATCTTGTCGAGATCTACATCTTTGCTATAAAGTGTGCCTTCATCCATCTTTATCTGTAGATCATACGACAAACTGGCCATGAAGACTCTCTTTGCCGCAAGTTCATATGACAAGTGGACGGTGATGACGAGCCCATGATCACCACCGGTTGGTGACATGAAACAACAGTGACGATGGAGTATCACGCCTGCTGGTAACATGAACTGACAACGATGATGTGACTTATTGTCACTGTTAATTAGTACACGAATCAGCGGTGATAATCCCATCACCGTCAGTTCATAACATGAACCGGTTGTGATGCTTATGACTGCCAGTTTTAATAAAAGTGGCAAAGAAATGTTGTATGAGATAGACCATTTCTATAGTAGTGTAATGATCAATCCAAATACCATTTTTTCTATTGAGGCAAAAGATTTTATAATCCATGGGTGTGAAGAATGTTGAAATAACTTTTGATGATTCATTACTGGTGGTGCAGCAACTATCATAACTTTTCGAAGTTGAGATGGATCACTAATTGCTTATGGCAGTAAGTGCCTAGTGTTGTATCCTTCTTCGATGAGTCAAATACATCGTTATCTAGGAGGCTACCAAGCTGTCAATAGTAGACATTTCGGTATCATTAAAAAGCCCATGTGTTTAGGTTTGTCGATATACGCATTCTACCCAAATTGTCTTCTCTAGTACTGGAAAACTAGCCTAGCCAGAATATACACTATACTATACTACATTTGATACAGAGAAATAGGTCAATCCAGTTTTTAAAACCGTCTTGCTAGTTTTCTAGTTGAAGCTGTCGAAATTGGCATATCTAATTTCTGAAACTTACCTAAGTGGTTATTTACAAAGTCATTAAGGCCTCAAAATTTTGGAAGCTGAGGTTAGTAACAATTGTCTAGAAATATGCTTCATTATCTTCAAGTTTGAGGTCTCTATGTGATTTTGGTAATTGAGTGACAACCTAGGTGAAATAATATGTGTTCAAGTGATATATACACAAGAGATTAGTTCACTTGTGATTGTGTGATGAAGGAGCTTATTGCACATGAGACATGACATGGAGTCATGTGATCAAGGTAGAGAAGATCAAGATGAGGTTTGGCTTGATGGAGTGGTTGCAAGTGTGAAGGGCAAGCGGGTGATGCTTAGCGCCGATGGACCAAGGCAACGGTGAAGAGCAAGTGAGGTCAGGATCGATGAACCAACACGGTCATGTGATGATATGGAGTGGATCATATCATTTGACAAGTGGTTGGTGCATGTGTTGCATCAACATTGGAGAAGGGGATGGAATGGAATGCGCAATGCAAAGGTATAACCATAGGGAATTTCATTTCACTGGTCATAGGTGTGTAGAGAAGATTATGACCGGGTTTAGGATAGATAGTTGTACTATCAAGAGGAGCAAACTTGTTTTCATATCTGTTATCTAGTGCCACTGTGAGCGATCTAACTTTGCAATATATTAGGATCGAGTGGCGTGGTGAGAAGAAAGTGAAAATGCTTTGAAAATCTTTGTAAAAAATGCTAACACACATGCACAAGATGGTGATCACATTTGTGTTGGCACATGAGCAGCAAAGGAAGAAGTTTGGAGAAGTTTCAGGTGAGAAACTGAGTTCGGACGCTAGGGGTTCTGGGTGTCCGGACCATTGAGCTTGGGTCCGGAACCAAACCCTAGGTTTGGCTGAGTCGGTGGACTCCGGATGCTAGATGACAGGCGATCCGGACCATTGGCTCTACGTCCGGACGCTAACGCCCCTAACTGTGTTGAGCTGACCGAGGAGGTCCGGACACTGTTGATGGTCCGGTCAGAGGAACCGGACGTGCGTCCGGAGGTGCTGTTGGCTCGGGGGAGCTCTCGGGTGCTCTCAGGCGCTTGGGAAAATATTTTCGGACGCTGGACTGTTGATCCGGACCCAGTGAATAGTTGCGTCCGGAGACGCATGTCAGCGCGCAGTGAGCACGCTAATGGGCGAATTCAAACGGCTAGGAGGGTCCGGACGCGCGCATGATGGTCCGGACCCCCTATGATCTTGCGTCCGGAGGTACGCAGGAAGGCCCATTGCTTTGGCAAAACGGCTAGTTTTGATGGTGTGGCTATTTATAGCCCTTGGCCGGCCCTTGGGGCTGGTTGAGCACCTTGGGCATTTGTTGTCTCTAGTATTCTTGGTTTGGGAGCCCTCTAACTCACTCATATTTGATAGTTTTCATCCGATTGAGTGAGAGAGAGATTACTAGGGCGTTGCTTTGAGAGATAGCTTCGTGTGGCACTAGGTGATCGACTTGCAAGCTCGTGGTGCTTGTTACTCTTGGAGGTTGCCACCTCCTAGACGGCTTGGTGGTTTGAGGCTCCGTCGAAGCACGCAAGAAAATTGTGTGTGGCTCCGGAGAAGAGCTTTTGAGGGGTGTTGCGCTCGCCCCGTGGGAGATAGCAAAGAGCAACTCTAGTTGAAGGTATCATTGAGTGCCCTCATCTTGTGTTGGTTAGGCGACAACCCTTGAGGGGGTTAGGCAGTGAGGCCTGTAAAATGTCGTAAACCTCCAAGTGAGTGAGCCGATACAACGGGGATTAGCTTGGTGGTGACAAGTGAACCTCAGGAGAAAAATCACCGTGTCAACCTTGTGTACATCTTCTCGGTGGTTTGCTTTCTCCGATTCACTATCTTATTTACTTGTTCATATCTTGTGGTAGTGTTTCTTGTTGCTCTTGTAACTAGTTTGGCTTGTGTAGCTTGCCTAGTTACCTTCTAGCTTGTGTAGCATAGAAGTTTCTCTTGAGTGACTAATTGGCTTGAGTACTCTTGTTAGTCACATTGCTTAGTTTGTGTAGCTAAGTAAGTTGAGCTCTTTAGTTAGGCTTGTGTAGCCTTGCTATTGAGTGTTGCTAGTGAGCTTAGTTGCTTTGTGCTTTGCTTACTAGTATGTGTAGGAGCTCTCTGGTGTGCTTAGAGTACTAGTTTCTTAGGTTTGTGTGACCTTGCAACCTAGACTTGTTTAGGTGAGCTTCCTAGCTTGGCACCTTAGTTATCATAATATACATATTTTCTAGGTGCTAGAGTTATAGATAGAGGGGTGTAGTCTTGGCTAGATCGATAGTTTTATTTCCGCATTTATTCGGTTAGCCAAAGCGCTTAAGTTTTAGAAAAGACTATTCACCCCCCTCTAGTCCGCCATCTCGACCCTACAAGTGGTATCAGATCTTGGTCTCTCATTTGTGGTCTTTACCGACCCAAGAGGATGGCGACTTATGGGCTAGATGTTGATTGTCCACACATTTTTGATGGCACTCACTTTGCACGGTGGAAAAATTGGATGATATGCAATTTCAAATTTATTTGCCCTCAAATGTGGTGGATCGTAGATGTAGGCTTTTCTCATGTGTGGGGTGAAGAGAACCTAACCCAAGCACAAGATAAATGCTTAGATCTAGAGATCCAAGCTACTAACATCATGTATAGATCTTTGACTCAATGCATATTTGGAGAGATCATGGACATGAAGACATCTCATGAGATTTGGTCCTATCTCATTGAAAAATATAGGACGGTCTCAAGTGATGGTGATGAGTTAGTGGTGCATGAGGATGTTGAGCATGACCACAACTTGGTGATTGTGGAAGATTGCTCCACCTCTTGGTCAAGTGATGATGATGAAAGATCAACTACAAGCACACTTGACAAGATTGATGATGATGCCACAAGTGTTGCAAATGATGATGCTACTCCATGCACACTTGGTGGTGATGAAGATGGTTCATGCTCGATTGATGATGCTATCACAAGCTCTACTACATCACCACATTGCTCTATGTCACAAGGTGACACAAAGGTATCAAATAGCAATGTTGTTGATCATGTTCATTCATATGATGAGCTTGTAGATAAACTTGCTAGCATGACCATGTCTTTAGTGAATGAGAAAACTAAAACCTTGTCTTTGGAAAAAGAAATCTCATCTCTAAAGAAAACTTGTGAACAACAAAAGAAAATATTTCACACTTCTAGGTTTTCACTAAAAGAGCTTAATGAAACTCATCAGGAACTTGTTGATTCTCATGAAGAATTAATTGAAATGCATGCTTCTCTTCTTAAGGCTTCAACAAAGAAAATCTCAACTCTAAAAGATTCATGTGAAGAACATAAGCTCTTACTTGATGTTCTTAAATCTTCACATGAAGAACTAAAGCTAGATCATGAGCATCTTCGGGTATCTCATGAGGCTTTGGTTCACAAACATGGTGATCTAATAAATGAGTTGATGAACCTTAAAAATGATGAAAGCTCATCAAATGGGTCAAATGATCAACTACATATTGTTACTAACCCTTGTGATGTAGGCAAGAAGCATGTATCCACCTCTTGTGACGATCTACTTGATATTCCATGTTCTTCACATATAGATGCTTGTTCTACTTCTATGTCTTGTGAGACTAACCTTTTGAAGGAGAACAATGAGCTCCAAAGTGAATTGAAGAATATGAGCAACAAGTTGGAGAGGTGCTACAACTCCAAAGTCACCTTTGAGCATATGTTGACAAACACAAGAAGCTATGATGACAAGAGTGGAGTTGGATTCAACAAGAGCAAGGGCAAGAAAAAGATGAAGAAGCAAGAACAAAAGAAGCTATCTCATTTCATGTGCTTCATATGCCGTGATATGGGACATCTTGCAAATTCTTGCCCAAACAAATAGAAGCTCAATTTGAAGAAAGAAGAAGAGAGGCTAAGGCATGTCAAGTGCTTCAAGTGTCACATTTGGGGTCATCTCACCTCAATGTGCCCAACCAAGCAATTGGTGAAGCAACAAGTGAAGCCTCAAGCTATGCCACAAGTCACACCCCAAGTGGAAGACAAGATCAACCATCAAGATGATGATTTGGGGATGATGAAGAAGAAGAAGACTAGAAGAGGTGGCAAAGCAAAATCAAGTCATCTAACTCCTATTCAAGATGACATGATGATGAGCAAGAATCAAGACAAGAGAGATTTGGCTCACATCAAGTGCTACAAATGTGAAAATATGGGACACTTTGCCTCAAAGGTGTCCTACCAAGCTTGAGATGAAGATTCAAGCACAAGAGAAGAGGCTAGACAATGAGAAGCACAATATGAGCAAGGAAGAAAAGGCTCAAGAAAAGAGAGTGTGCTACTCATGTCGGGAAAGGGGACACATGGCTCATTCATGTCCCCTAGGTATGACTTCTAAGCCTATTTCCATTAATGATGATCATATGCTTAGAAAGGATGGTAGTGGTACCTCTTTGGTTGCTATTGCAAAACATCCCGCTATTCATACTAAGGCATTGCCTAAGTATGTTGCACCTAACTTGAGAGGACCCAAACTATTTTGGGTACCATCAACAAGTGGATGAATGTGTGTAGGTACCATTAGCATTGGAGGCTTGATTTCATTGATTGCATTTAGTTCATCATATGATTGAGTCAAGTAATGAAGCTTAGTGCAAGTCTTATTCCCAATGCCAAGTCAAAAGAATGAAGTCCAAAGTGCTACAACATACAAGTGCATGATCAAGTTTTGGTGGTTTATTGGATTACTTGAAGGCCTGCAAATATTCTAGTTGAAGCTTGATAATGGATTGATCATGGTCTACTAAGGTATATCTCTTATTGATCAAGTTCATTTGGGTGTGTATAAGTGATTTGAATTAGATATACACATAGTGCATATGAGTTGATTGAATATATATATATATATATATATATATATATATATATATATATATATATATATATATATATGCACTAGTTGCTTGCTATAAGTTGATTGAATGGATTAATGCTTAGTGATCAATTTGAGTTGATTTGAATGGGTATGATCAAGAGACTACTTTTAGTAAGTGTATTTAATGGATATAAGTCTTGACATAGTATTCAAACAAGTTGGATTCAAATTTGGTTTAAATTAAAGAAGCATAGCTCATAGTGGTGAAATTTGTCAATATTCAAAATCTGAGCTAGCTGTGATCATAGCCATATTTGAGAGTTCAAATATATTTGGATTAGCTTGAAATTTGGTACACATGCTCTACACTTATAGTATGAGTTTCTGTGAAAGTTTCATGAGTATTGGATAAGGGATACTTCGGTTTTGGAGTGGATCTTGTCAACACATGTGCAGCAGTTTTCAGCATGTACCTAGGAGGGAAGATGTGAAATCTGGTAGCAATCTAGTACTCCAATGAAGCTCAAATTTTAATGGATTCTAGATGACTTAGTAAAGCACATATCCACAAAATTTCATGATCATTGGATATGTACTTTTGGAGTTATGATATATTCTTTGAAGAGTACATAATCTGCCAGAAAAGTGACAGTTATTGGATTAATCTTGAGTCACTAAAATTGAAAGGTCCTCATGTTGGAATCATACTTATAAGTGATTGAGGCACCTATGGTTGATTTTGGTCTGATCTAGAAGCATGTCAAGCATTGATTACAAGGCCATTTGTTTATGAAGCACATTCGGTACTCAAGTTGAAGATCAAAATCAAACCCAAGATGAAGATGAAGTTTAAGTTCTAGTGATGATTGAAGATCATTGGATAGAAAGAAAAGGACTTAAACAACGTAGTTTGAGCTCATAGTGGATTCATGTTCACTCATCAAATGGAGTTCAGCAATTGGTTCAATCAGACAAAGTCAATTCAAGTGAGCCGAAGGATGATTCTTAGAGATAGGTCACTTCTCCCTAAGTGTAGGGGCTTGCCGCCATTGTGTAGGTGAAACCAAGTGTGGTACTTGAAAGGCTAACATGGAAGTGGTGATCTAGGGGTCATTTGGATGCTTAGTTGAAGAAATCAATAGGATTGATCAAAAGAAAGCAAGCAACACCCAAGAGAGATTCATGATCTTAACTTACAAGTGGTATCACCTTCTACAAGTGGTACATCATTTGGTATTCTCTCATGCAAGCAAATATCAAGAAAGAAGAAAGTCAACCGCAACAAGATAGTGCACTTGATCTTTAGTGGGACTCAAATCATATGGGTGAAGATTAACATTCCAAGTGGTATTCATTGGTCTTCACCATGCTCTTAATTGGACTTCACATTGCTAATTGGAGATGAAATCTATATGACTATCCTCTACTCCAACATAGCAAAGGTGAAATTGTTTGACATATGCATACATATTTCTCTAGGACATGTTTAGTGCATATAGTCATACATAGTGATCATTCATTGAAAATAAAATTAATTTGATGCTTATAGCCTACCACTATAGCTTGATTGAGTTATTTGATATAGTGGTAGTATATGAGTATGTTCATGAGCTAGTAAACCCAAGTACTTGATATATTTTGGATAGCAATCAAGTGAAAAGTACAACCTCTATAAGATAACCGCTTAATGTGTGTGAACAAGCTTAGAGAGGGTTTAAACCGGACTTGAAAGCTTATGCTATTCTTTATATAGTTCAAGTCCAACATAGAAGCTCATGAAGATGAATCTAGTTCGAGCACAAGACAACAATGCAAATGGATATCAAGATGTAACTTACAAATGGTATCTAGACTTATGTCAATCTTTCAAAGAGTATCAACTTTCATATTGGTACTTGCAAAACATGTCTAGTTCTAGGATACTTGTGATGATCCACATTTAGTTAATTCAAGAAATTCTACAAGTAGTGTCTCACAAGTGATATCCTACAAGTTAAAAGTGATCCTCAACTTTAAGTGATCAAATCAAAGTTCTCTTGCTAGTAAAGCTTATTTGGATGACAATTGCTTTTACCAAAGGGGAGTTGCCCTACTCAAAGGTATTAATGGTCAATGATCTTACATGAAGAGTCATTACAATACATAGATGTTAATGTCCATCAAAAATGAAAAGATACAAGTATGAACCATCTATCCTAGTGCAACCTTTGCATCAATATGAGCATACCTTTTATGGAATGTCACACCCAGTTTTAAAGGCAAAACGGGATGCAATAATCTCATGTGTGCCCAGAGATCAGTCACACACATAAGCCGACAAATTATCAAAATTGTATCATCACAAGTGTTTATTACATAGCGAACAAGTATTTAAATAAGGTCTATTACAAAACAGCGGAAATATATGATAACTCTCGCGAAGCTCCATAGCACAGGGACGTCAACTGGTTGACCCCAAACCTAGAAGTCCTCTGGGTACTCCTCATAATTCTGATAATCTGGTACCCATCCGGGATTTTTATCCAAAAATGAAAGAAATGAACAAGCGTAAGTATTTTCGTACTCAATAAGTAAACATGGGGTTCATGAGGCTCAAAAAGGTATGACACTGGTTAAACTGCATTAGCTTTTAAGTTGTCACCATTTTAGCATAGGATAGCATCAATAAAAACAACAGCCCAATAACCATATGATCGAGTAAACATGAATAATGAATAGCAAACTAGTAAATGATAGATTAAAGTCATTCTGTTCCATAAGAATTCTAGGCCGCTCGTATCCGTGAGCACGGCTAATATATCAGTTGTTAACACTCTGCAGAGGTTGTACACTTTACCCATGAGTCGTGTTTGCCCAAAAGCCCCGGGATCATGACTCCCTTAACACTATCGAGGTGAGCGGGCAGGGAACACTATGAAGTCTTTCAAAGGGGTTCGCTGACATACCACAGACACGGCGAAGACGGTGGGACACTCGGTTGGCTCGATTTTGCACGGGAACGCGGTAACCATGCGGCACAGCGGCTCTGCAACGACGACGGTCGCGGACGGGGCCCAAACGGAGGAGACAGGGAGGGAAAAGGGGATTGGCAGTGTCGGGGAACTTCACTCACCACGTTGCGAAGCTTGGAAAGGAAACGGGCGGAGCAGAGAAGCGTGCTCACGGCGGAGCGACGGCGGCGGCGCGGAACTAAGGCGCGGTGGCTCTGAGTGTCTACAAGGCTCTGAGGGGCGGTGTGGGGGCGAAAGGGGTGCGGGGGACGAGCTTTTATAGCTCTGAGGCGCTCCACGGGGAAGGAAGGGCAGGGTTCGCCGCGGATTTGGTCTCGGCCGCAAGGAAAGGGCGGCGGCCGGAGAAAGGAAAGAGGAAGGGGAAAAGAAGGAAGGAAAGGGTCGTGGCGGCGTGGCGCTTGACTTGCTAGCCACGACTCGGTATCGGTTGAGGGAAGGGAGATTTCCTTCTCCGACTCGCGCTCGGCAGAGCAGTCCATCGGCGCGAGAACAGGGAAGGAAAGAGGGAAAGGAAAGGAAAGGAAAGGAAAGGGGGAGGGAGATGGTTTTGACGAGCGGGTCCGGCTTGTCAGCGGGAGAGAGAAAGAACTGACTGGCAGGCCACGTCTGCCAGTGGGAGAGAGAGGGAGCTGGGTTGCCCACACGCGAGGGAGGTGGGCCGGTCTGCGGGGTCTGGCCCAACCGAGTGAGGGGGAGAGGGAACTGGGCTGGGGGGAGTGGCCTGTGGGCCAGAAAGCAACCAGAGTGAGAGAGAGGGAGGGAATTGTTTCTCTTTTTGTTTTTCTGAAATTCCAACACCTTTTCAAAAGAACTTTTGAATTCAAAATTGAATTTTGCAAATTCCAGACAATACCAAAAGCTATGCATCAGCATGAATGCCACAACCATGTTTGTAGTATGATGGTCATTTTTATTTTATGAAATCTTTAGTTAATTTCCCTGTGTTTTAATGCCCACATAAAATGCAAATTTAAATTACTTTGAATCTATTTTGGAAAAATGCAAAATTTTGGGTGTTACATGGAAATTGATGACAAAGGGGGAGAGAATAGTGAACAAAGATATATTAGTGAATGGAAATGCACTAAGAGGGAGAGAGACATGGACATGGACATAAGAGAACAAGATCAAAGGATCAAAGTCTTGGACTAAGTGATGCACACAAGTAGGGGGAGCAAGCTTATGAACTTGATTGATTGCATTTGACATGTGCATATATTCATATATTCATGTGCTTGCTTGCATATTGCATAATTCTTATCTTTATATGCATGCTTGTGTGGTGTATGCTAGTTATAGGATTTACATGATGACTTGATAAACTAGCATGCATAGGTTGGTAAGCTAGATTCTTGATCTTTCAAGTGGTATCTAGAAATCGTGTTTATAATGTTGATCTCACGGGGTTTCTAGTGTCTTTGTGGTATCTAGCTAACCATGGTGGTGCTAAAGATGAACTTCAAGTGGAACTACAATGAGTATCATATATCCCTTAGCATCACTTAGTAGTGCTAGCACTCCCAAAATTCCTATTCATGCATGTGTGCAAAGCTTAAAACAAATCTTGTTGAGCACACATGTAGGGGGAGCTATCACTACCAAGTCGGATTTTGTGGCATTTATCCAAATCATGACATAGAGCTTAAATGTTGGATAAATGACATAATGTACAAAAAGATCTTAAATTCCATATCTTTGTAGAGTTTTCATCAATTACCAAAAAGGGGGAGATTGAGAGTCTATGTGATTTTGGTAATTGAGTGACAACCTAGGTGAACTAATATGTGTTCAAGTGATATATACACAGGAGATTAGTTCACATGTGATTGTGTGATGAAGGAGCTTATTGCACATGAGACATGACATGGAGTCATATGATCAAGGTGGAGAAGATCAAGATGAGGCTTGGCTTGATGGACCGGTTGCAAGTGTGAAGGGCAAGCCGTTGATGCTTGGCGCCGATGGACCAAGATAACGGTGAAGAGCAAGTGAGGTCAAGATCGATGAACTAACACGGTCATGTGATGATATGGAGTGGATCATATCATTTGACAAGTGGTTGGTGCATGTGTTGCATCAACATTGGAGAAGGAGATGGAATGGAATGCGCAAGGCAAAGGTATAACCATAGGGCATTTCATTTCACCGGTCATAGGTGTGTAGAGAAGATTATGACCGGGTTTAGGATAGATAGCCGTACTATCAAGAGGAGCAAACTTGTTTGCATATCGGTTATCTAGTGCCACTATGAGCGATCTAACTTTGCGATATATTAGGATCGAGTGGCGTGGTGAGAAGCAAGTGAAAATGCTTTGAAAATCTTTGTAAAAAATGCTAACACACATGCACAAGGTGGTGATCACATTTGTGTTGGCACATGAGAAGCAAAGGAAGAAGTGTGGAGAAGTTTCAGGTGAGAAACTGAGTCCGGACGCTAGGGGTTCTGGTTGTCCGGACCATTGAGCTTGGGTCCGGAACCAAACCCTAGGTTTGGCTGAGTCGGTGGACTCCAGACGCTAGATGACATGCGATCCAGACCATTGGCTCTGCGTCCGGACGCTAACCCCCCTAACTGTGGTGAGCTGACCGAGGAGGTCCGGACGCTGTTGATGGTCCGGTCAGAGGAACCGGACGTGTGTCCAGAGGTGCTGTTGGCTCGGGGGAGCTCTCGGGTGCTCTCGGACGCTCGGGAAAATATTTCCGGACGCTGGAGCGTTGAACCGGACCCAGTGAACAGTTGCGTCCGAAGACGCGTGTCAGCGCGCAGTGAGTGCGCCAACGGGCGAATTCAAACGGCTAGGAGGGTCCGGACGCGCGCATGATGATCCGGACCCCTATGATCTTGCGTCCGGAGGTACGCAGGAAGGCCCATTGCTTTGGCAAAATGGCTAGTTTCGATGGTGTGGCTATTTATAGCCCTTGGCCGGCCCTTGGCCGGCCCTTGAGCCTGGTTGAGCACCTTGGGCATTTGTTGCCTCTAGTGTGTTTGGTTTGGGAGCCCTCTAACTCACTCATACTTGATAGTGTTCATCCGATTGAGTGAGAGAGCGATTACTAGTGCGTTGCTTTGAGAGATAGCTTCGTGTGGCACTAGGTGATCGACTTGCAAGCTCGTGGTGCTTGTTACTCTTGGAGGTTGCCACCTCCTAGACGGTTTGGTGGTTTGAGGCTCCGTCGAAGCACGCAAGAAGATTGTGCGTGGCTCCGGAGAAGAGCTTTTTGAGGGGTGTTGTGCTTGCCCCGCGGGAGATCGCGAAGAGCAACTCTAGTTGAAGGTATCGTTGAGTGCCCCCATCTTGTGTTGGTTAGGCGGCAACCCTTGAGGGGGTTAAGCAGTGGGGCCTGTAAAAAGTCATAAACCTCCAGGTGAGTGAGCCGATACAACAGGGATTAGCTTGGTGGCGACCAAGTGAACCTCGGGAGAAAAATCACCGTGTCAACTTTGTGTACATCATCTCGGTGGTTTGCTTTCTCCGATTCACTAGCTTATTTACTTGTTCATATTTTGTGCTAGTGTTTCTTGTTGCTCTTGTAACTAGTTTGGCTTGTGTAGCTTTCCTAGTTACCTTCTACCTTGTGTAGCATAGAAGTAGCTCTTGAGTGACTAATTGGCTTGAATAGCCTTGTTAGTCACATTGCTTAGTGTTTGTAGCTAAGTAAGTTAAGCTTTTTAGTTAGGCTTATGTAGCCTTGCTATTGAGTGTTGCTAGTGAGTTTAGGTGTTTTGTGCTTTGCTTACTAGTATGTGTAGGAGGTCTCCGGTGTGCTTAGAGTGCTAGTTGCTTAGGTTTGTGTGACCTTGCAACCTCGACTTGTTTAGGTGAGCTTCCTAGCTTGGCACCTTAGTTAGCATAACACACATATTTGCTAGGTGCTAGAGTTATAGATAGAGGGGTGTAGTCTTGGCTAGATTGATAGTTTTTTCCGCATTTATTCGGTTAGCCAAAGCGCTTAAGTTTTAGAAAAGACTATTTACCCCCCTTTAGTCCGCCATCTCGACCCTACAAAGCTTTGGGCAATATAGTTGACAAAAGGGTTCAACGATTGCCATACAAATCAGGCTAAAATTGTTATCAACTTATTTCATTTTTGAAGGAGGAGATTGTGTAGCTACTCTGTATGGTTTGCTTGCAGAAAATGCATAATCAACCATTATGGTCTCAAATATGGTTGACACCAAAGTAACATCAAAGAATAAATAAAATGAGTTAGAGATCATGATTAATACCTTGTATTTGCAAGGTAATTATACCACCGTCAACTTTTGGGTCAATTATGTTGTCTTAAGTATTTGGTTTCAAAGATTTTCCTTGCACAGTTCAAAAGTTCACAGTAACATGCGCATGCTATTTTGTGTAATTAATTTGATCAAATTTGGAGGGATGCAAAGATAAATTCTGATTAATGACAATTTTGTCCCTTTATGCATCTACAACTATTTAATTGCATGAGCGTGAATTTGAGAAGCATTTTATGCTGCTACAACAAAGATTGTATGTATTAGTATTACCAACATTTATCACTACTGCAGACAACATTTGTGGACGCTCTTGCTTGACCTGCCTCTACTCATGTGGCTCTAGAAATCTGGTGATCAATTTCTACAAGTCACGATTTTCATGCAAAATAACATGTGCGTGCGGTTGGTGGGGCTCAAAACCTCAATCCTCGTATCCCTTTGAGCCACTTGTGACTAAGTGGTTAATACAATTCTCTTGTATCTAATTTAATAAATATTATAATATATATTTGAAACCTTAAATAAATTCAAATGAAAAAATTGAACTACAAGTTTTTAGATGTCTTTGAGTACTGCAATGTTGGTTTAGCTCATTTCTCCCTCCAATGCCATTTGAAAAGTTCAAGAAAACTGAATTTCAAAACTAAAAAAGCAAATATAATTTATGGGCACTAAATGATTTCAAGTGAAAAAGTTGTCAACTAAAAAGTGGTAGACCTCTTCAAATACTACAACTTTGATTTATATTGTTTCTTCATCCAAGATCATTTCAAAAAAATGAATTTCAAATTTGAAAATTTAAACAGAATTTCTAGGTACTAAATAATTTCGAAAAAAAATACAACTACAAAGTTCTAGTTCTCTTTGAGTACTATACTTTGCTACAGGTTAGTTTCTCCGGTCAAGGTCCTTTGAAGATTTTAAAAAAATGAATTTCAAATTATGAAAACTTAAAACTAAAAAAATGATCCTAAATGATTTAAAATTAAAAAGTTATGAACTAAGAAAATATAGATTTCATCAAGTACTAGAATTTTAACATAAAATTTGTTTACACTTAACTTGATTTAGAATATGAATTTTAATGTGCTGCAAGAGGACGGACAAATTGTCAAGCGCCTGTAAAAACGAGATGGACCAAAATTCCAACCACCTCTAGAATTGCCTCCTTTTCTAGATATATACTTCTCGTGTTTTTATAGGCACCTTCAAAGTAGAGATTATTTCTAAAGGCAGCTAGGGTTTGAACGGTCTCTAAAATCGATTTTTATAGACGGACAGCCCAAAAATCATCATTAGAGGAGACTTTTGATAGAGCCATTTTTTCCCCAAAATGAAAGCATTTCTAAAAAAATGTCTGTTGTAGTGTATGACTCCAAATAAATTTATAAGAAAAATCATGATGAAGTTAATTATTTTTAATCGTGTAAACTTATTCAAACTTATATTATTTGGCTTTTAACAAAAACCAGGATGACGTGGAATGAAGGTAGTAAGAGATATATACTTCCATCTCCTGCCTCATCTCTCTAGATCTAGATTCGTGATATGGTGGCGGAGTCACAGTCATATTATAAGGCGTTGCTTAGATGCGCATGTATCTCTTTATTTTAAATTACATGGTTTGAAGTGGATATTAGTTCAAATACACTCCAACACATGTGGTTTGAGGGAGATACATGTGCATCCAAACAAGGCCTAAACACATTCTGTATTTTATTTTTTTTCTTCTACAATTTATATTTGGAAAAAGTTTAAATAACCCCCTGAACTATGGACCCTGGAACACATAACCCCCAACCAATGAAACAGTCTAATTTACCCCCTAAACTATCCAAAACCGTCTATTTTACCCCTGGGCGGTTTTCGACGGCGGTTTGCTACAGTAAAACCACTTTTGTATTTTTTATTTATTTTCGCTGAGTGTTTGAAAAATCATAGTAAATCATAAAATGAAAAATCCAACTTTGTTGGACTCCACATGATTATAGCTACACAGTGAACCTATAATATGGTATGCTTTAGTATAAAGTTTTTGTTGTAGATTTATAGTGAACAAATCTAAATTTTTTGCAGTAAAAACTTTGTATTAAAGCATATCATATTATATATTCACTGTGTAGATCTAATCACGTGGAGTCCAACAAAATTTAATTTTTCATTTTATGATTTTTCTATGATTTATTATGATTTTTCAAACACTCAGCGAAAATAAATAAAAAACACAAAAGTGATTTTATTGTAGCAAACCGCCGTCGAAAACCGCCCAAGGGGTAAAATAGACGGTTTTGATAGTTCATGGGGTAAATTAGACCGTTTCATAGGTTGGAGGGTTATGTGTTCCAGGTCCATATTTCATGGGTTTATTTAGACTTTTTCCATTTATATTTCGTTTTGCTTCTTAATTTCAAACTAGATAGAACGATAGGCTTCTAAAGTGTTTGTACTGTTCCAGCTCATGCAGTCATGCGTGCTGTCTGATGACCACAGAAATTTCTAGGAATGATCACAAGTGGAGGAAACAGTCGAGAGCTATGCAAGTGCAAAGTAACAATTAAGATTAATACACGATATTCAGCGACAGGAGTGTCGTTGAAAAATATATAGAAGGATATTATGCGTGGTGACATCGGCAGAAGCCGAGAACGTACTTCTGCTGCCGAATTGCATCATCCCTTTTGCGAAATGAGCCAGCCTGCACTAACGGTCGCCAATCTTTTGACAGATATAGAAAACAATGTGATCGATCAGTTGATACCTATCCAAAGCTAGTAATCGTGCGCTTTTATGATTAGCGAGTGTAAGCAGGCATGGCATCATCTGATATGTCCATACCTGCAACTGCATGTTGATAGAAGACGATCTAAAGATCGACGACGTCTCTGTCCAGCTAGCCTCCTAGCTCTGTCAACTTTAATTCGTCAATCTTGAATGGACTGCGGAGATTTCATGATCATCAGATGATATAAGCTGACTCGGATGGCACCAAATTTAATTTTGACTGCTGTTGTTTTCTTACACGGAAAGGAAGACTCATGATGGATCTATATATGGTTTTAATCTTTTTTAGTCGACGGCATCTGATATTTGTTCTGAAGAGGTCGAGACATACTTAGGGGACAAGTATTTCTAAATGGTGCACTTAATAAAGCCAGATATATATCGGTTTGTACCTTCGATAAGTCTTTCCAGTGGTCACTGAAACGGATTGTAATAAGATCCAGTCTTAGGCATAAATTGAAGATTATATTTAACTTGGGGACGAAATCCAACTCTATGGATTTTACAATTTGTGAAAAAAAATGAAAGATAGAGGAATCAGATCTTTTTAAATTAAGATCAAACTACATTATTTCCCTACTAGAATGGTGGACTTCTTCTAGTTTTTTTAAGTAGTAGTATAAAAACACTACCACTAGTCATAACACATAGAAATTTTCAATAGGAAACATTTAGTAGGAAAATTTTGTACTAGATTTTGAATACCAAAGCACTAAAAAAACTTCACTTCACTAGGGCAAATTTTAGATTTTGGTAGTATTTAGTTCGACTTTTAATTATACTGGGAGAAGGTTTTCTACTTCACATTGAGTAGCATATATTTTTTTCGAGATAGTAAGAGACGCTACCATATATTTTGGATAAGACATTTGGCAGGGTTAAAATAGGCAACACCATTTGTATATATCACAAAATGAAAAGTTTGACATGGATCATTACTCCTGATTAAATTGTATGTCACTTTTGTTTTGTCCGAAGTCAAACTTCTAATTTTGACTAGGTTTACAAAAAAATATATTGACATCTACAAAATCAAAATCAAATAAATGCACGATCAAAATATATTCATGATGTGTCTAAAAAATCTAGTTTGATATCAGAGATGTTTGTGTATCTCTCTCTAAACTTAGCTTGAGTCAAAGCTAGAGAAAATTAACTTAGGATAAAATAACTAAAAGTGACTTATATATAATTTGGAAGGGAAGGAGTAGTGTACATAAAACTAGCCCATCAATGTGTGCACCACTGCGGTCTAGAATCTTATGTTACACAAATATTAAAAGTTTTGTTAACTTAGAACATAAAACTAATTAAAACTTATTATATTTGCTATTTCCCTTAGTACGTTTTATAATGTAATACTGCTTTAGATACTCTCTAGTGTGATTAAGTTATGTCTAATTTATCAATTTCTCTCTTTGTATTTTTATCCTTTGCATTGCACCTATATGAGTTTTTAATATGTATTTATAACCTTAGTTTAAGTCCAGTCAGCTCTTGGTGCAACTTTTTTGTGGCAGTATCCCAACTTTATCTTTTATTTTGATCTTATTGCTTGTTGCAGTTCTTTAATCCATGTGTCAAATTGAAACTAAATCATAATTGTATCCTTTATTCAAATTTTTCCTTTTTATAATTTATTAAGAATAGATTATAGGTCCTAGGTATTACTTTAGTTACAGTAGCTAGTGGCATGAACAGTTACTTCATCCTACACCATGGCACTTAAGATGTTGAACTGCTATTTTCTTATAAAATAAAGAACTTCAAATGAACCTAATAATGTTGATATGTCATAACATTTGAGTTAAAATGTATAGACTTACTAAATTCTAAAGTCATGATTTTATTTTCATGGAGCAATAACATCATATAAAGTGAAACACAACCATGCCAACAGAGAAGTATAATGGATAACGGGAGTATAATGACTAATGGGTAGTGAGGAAGGTTGTGCATACCCAATGGTTAACATGTGTTATCGACAGTCATATGTTGACGCGTTGGCATTAGTATCAGCCAATAGTGTAAAGTATACCCAAGTGTTATTTGTAATTAGTTTGTTAAGGAAATGTATTTCAATTATAAATATTCATCATAATGTATGTGTATACTTGGTCAGCATGGTACCAAGTAGCATTTGTGTTTGCATTGATTTTAACCATGGTACCCTTGTGTTGTTTAGAAACATATGTAGCATATCTTATGTTTAATTAATTGATTTTGCATAATAGCTTATATTGGTAATATGTTTAATTGTAGCAAAATACCTTATAATATGGTTAATTAACTATAGCATACGTAGATTCGATGAACATTTTAGTTTATGTTTTATAACTACTTATCTAGGTTAAATCTGAATTAAAGGAGTTATTGATATTAGGCTTTTGCTACGGTACTCCGGAATGAATATGGATTGTCCATTTATTCCGATCCAACGGTCACGATCATCTATTACCTCCTATGAGGTAATAGTATTTATTGAATTTTTATTTTATAAAAATAGGTTGTCGTCGTCGGCGAAGAAGCAACCTTTCAACGACGTTAGCGGGGTAGTTCGTGGCGGCGGAGCCTCCTTCGGGCTGCGTCGTCCAAGCGACAGCGCGTACGGAGCGTCGAGTGGCGGCGTCAAGGCGACGTACGACGTGTCCAGCAGCGGGGGCGTCCGGCGGCGGAGCCTTCGGATGGCTGCGGCGGCGTCGCCGTGGTCCGGCAGTGCCGAGCGGGGCAGTTCGTGACGGCGGAGCCTCCCTCGGGCTGCGTCGTCCAGGCGACAGCGCGTACGGAGCGTCGAGTGGCGGCGTCAAGGCGACGTACAACGCATCCAGCAGCAGGGGCGTCCGGCGGCGTCGCCGTGGTCCGGCGGTGCCGAGCTGGGCAGTTCGTGGCGGCGGTGCCTCCCTCGGGCTGCGTCGTCCAGGCAGCGTCGTCCTGGAACTACAATGAGTATCATATATCCCTTAGCATCACTTAGTAGTACTAGCACTCCCAAAATTCCTATTCATGCATGTGTGCAAAGCTTAAAACAAATCTTGTTGAGCACACATGTAGGGGGAGCTATCACTACCAAGTCGGATTTTGTGGCATTTATCCAAATCATGACATAGAGCTTAAATGTTGGATAAATGACATAATGTACAAAAAGATCTTAAATTCCATATCTTTGTAGAGTTTTCATCAATTACCAAAAAGGGGGAGATTGAGAGTCTCTATGTGATTTTGGTAATTGAGTGACAACCTAGGTGAACTAATATGTGTTCAAGTGATATATACACAGGAGATTAGTTCACATGTGATTGTGTGATGAAGGAGCTTATTGCACATGAGACATGACATGGAGTCATGTGATCAAGGTGGAGAAGATCAAGATGAGGCTTGGCTTGATGGACCGGTTGCAAGTGTGAAGGGCAAGCCGTTGATGCTTGGCGCCGATGGACCAAGGCAACGGTGAAGAGCAAGTGAGGTCAAGATCGATGAACCAACACGGTCATGTGATGATATGGAGTGGATCATATCATTTGACAAGTGGTTGGTGCATGTGTTGCATCAACACTAGAGAAGGAGATGGAATGGAATGCGCAAGGTAAAGGTATAACCATAGGGCATTTCATTTCATCGGTCATAGGTGTGTAGAGAAGATTATGACCGGGTTTAGGATAGATAGTCGTACTATCAAGAGAAGCAAACTTGTTTGCATATCAGTTATCTAGTGCCACTGTGAGCGATCTAACTTTGCGATGAATTAGGATCGAGTGGCGTGGTGAGAAGCAAGTGAAAATGCTTTGAAAATATTTGTGAAAATGCTAACACACTTGCACAAGGTGAATAACACATTTGTGTTAGCACATGAGAAGCAAGGAAAAAGAGACAGCTTGGTTTGGAACCCTGAGGGGCTCCGGACGCAAGGTCCGGACGCAGGCCAGACGCCAACCGGACCATTAGTCTTGCGGCCGGAGGCAAACCCTAGCCCTCGGCCTCCCTGGACAGGAGGTCCGGACGCTAAAGAGCATCCAGACGCTGACTCCGGTTGTGGGTCCGGAGCTTGGCGCTCTCTGGAACCTCTCTGGAGTAGAGGTCCGGACGCACGTGTGTTGGTTCAGTGTGGCACTGTTAAGTGCGTCTGGAGGTGCTGCGAGCTCTCGGGTGCTCTTGGGTGTTCAGGAAATATTTTCGGACGCTCGGTGAAGTGCGTCCGGACCCGGTGAACAGTAGCGTTCGGAGGACGCGTGGCGGCGATCGGTGAGCGCGCGAACGGGAAGTTTCAAACGGTCAAGAGACCGGACGCAGGCTGCATGGTCCGGACCCACACTGTTGCATGCGTCCGGACCCTGTACAGGAAACCCAGTGAAGGGGCAAAACGGCTAGTTTCGATGGTGTGGCTATTTATAGCCCTTGGCCGGCCCTTGGGGCTGGTTGAGCACCTTGGGCATTTGTTGCCTCTAGTGTGCTTGGTTTGGGAGCCCTCTAACTCACTCATACTTGACAGTGTTCATTCGATTGAGTGAGAGAGCGATTACTAGTGCGTTGCTTTGAGAGATAGCTTCGTGTGGCACTAGGTGATCGTGTTGCAAGCCGGAGTGCTTGTTACTCTTGGAGGTTGCCACCTCCTAGACGGCTTGGTGGCTTGAGGCTACGTCGAAGCGCGCAAGAAGATTGTGCGGCGCTCCGGAGAAGTGCTTGTGAGGGGTGTTGTGCCCGCTCCGCGGGGATCGCGAAGAGCAACTCTAGTTGAGTGTGTCATTGAGCTACCCTCACTTGTGGGTGGATTCTTGCGGCGCCCGAGTTAGTGGGCTAGGGTTGTGAACGCCTATTAGCCGTCGAATCACCAACTGTGTGGTCGACACAACGGGGACTAGCTTGGTGGCGACCAAGTGAACCTCGGGAGAAAAATCACTGTGTCAACCTTGTACATCTTCTCGGTGGTTTGCATTCTCCAAATCACTAGCTTGTATTTACTTTCTTACTGTGCTAGTGGTTAGTTGTTGCTCTTGTAACTAGTTAGCTTGTGTAGCTTAACTAGTTGCCTTCTAGCTTGTGTAGCTTAGAAGTAAGATCTTGAGTGACTAATTGACTTGTGTAGCCTTGTTAGTCACATTGCTTAGTTTGTGTAGCTAACTAAGTTGAGCTCTCTAGTTAGGCTTGTGTAGCCTTGCTATTGAGTGTTGCTAGTGAGCTTAGGTGCTTTGTGCTTTGCTTACGTGTATGTGTAGGAGCTCCTAGTGTGCTTAGAGTACTAGTTGCTTAGGTTTGTGTGACCTTGCAACCTAGACTTGTTTAGGTGAGCCTCCTAGCTTGGCACCTTAGTTAGCATAATAGACATATTTGCTAGGTGCTAGAGTTATAGATAGAGGGGTGTAGTCTTGGCTAGACCGATAGTTTAATTCCGCATTTGATTCGGTTAGCCGGAGCGCTTAAGTTTTAGAAAAGACTATTCACACCCCCCTCTAGTCCGCCATCTCGACCCTACAACGACCACACCTGGAATTGCACTAAGGCTGGTCATGAAGCTAAACATGTCCTGCAGCCTCTGCTGCTCGGCCGCCCTCTGGGCTTGTACAGCCTCCCTCTCCAACCGATGGGCCTCCCTCTCCAACCGCTGGGCCTCCTTCATCGCCGCCTGCGCCGCCTCCAACCTCCGCACGTTGGCTTGCTCACAGGCCACCCACAATGTTTAAACAATGCAAATGCAAGATATATGTGTAAAAGAAATGAACGAGTACTAACCGCGAGATCCGAGATCTGCTGCTGTGAGCTCAGCTGTCGAGGGATTATGGGGAGGGACGAGCTCGTGCTCCTTGCCCGAAGGTCCGCAAGGTTGGCAACAGAGGCGGAGTCGAGCGCGCTGTTCACCATACAATAGCGGTCGTGCTGCTTCCCTCCTCCTAGCCTCATCACGATCTCTACGTCCAGGGGCTCGGTGGCCGGATCGAAGGCCTCCCCATGCTGGAGTCAAGCCGTCGAGACATACTCGGTAACCTTGTTGTGGGCGCTAGGGTTGGTGTATAGCTTGGGCGGGTGCGCTGGGTTGTAGGTGTTGCCGGGGTCCGTCGCCTTGCCCTTGTGTGCCAGGCTGAACGCCATGAAGTCGTTGCACTCTTGGCCTTGGTGCGACCTGGATTGCGAGGAAAACATAAAGATGATTAGAAGTAATGAGAATTGATAGTTGTAATAAAAAAATAAAGATGAAAACACAAATAAGATTACCTAGTTCGAAGCGTACTGGGAGAGGCTCTGGTTGCCCTAGTGGTGTGGAGTCCCATTCATCTACAGGCGGCAGTCACGATGGATCGCACTCTTCTTAGCCCACTCGGGCGAGAGCCACCTGTCCACAATACCGCCCCAGCAGGGGGGTGCCTGGCGCACCAATAAGGACATCGCTACATGTCATCAAGTTATTGATACGTCAGAATATACAAATCATGTAGGGTGGTAGTATTGATGTTTCATACTTACCAACTCGTACTCCTCCCTGGTAAGCGTCATGCCCCTGGCTTCGCTCTTTGACACTTTCTCGCCAAAGACGTCGGCACGGTGGTTGATAATGCACTAGAGCCGCGTCTCGTGGTAGAGGTGTCCGAGTCGAGCCTTGCAGACCTTGTCCTGCACTTGCGCCGCCTTTTCCTCATGCCCTGGCTCGCACGTGAAGAAGTCCTGCATACAAACATCATGTATCGTTTCATTATATCAAGAACGGCCAATGAATGCGTTTAGTTTGACATATTTAGTGCGATGAAGACTCACCCAGAACTCGGCCTTGATCCGCCCCGCAATGGATCCGTGGTCGCTGTCCTCAGCGGCGTAGAAGTGGGCCCAAGACCAGGGCGGCTGCGTCACCCCGTTGAACTCGACCAGTCTAGGGTAGTGCTGCTGAATCAGAAGGCCAAGGATGCTATTGATTTGATGGCCCTTCTATCCGAACACAATTACCCAGTTGCTGCAAGAGTCATTAACAAAACATGTTAGTCTGTAGTTCAATTTTCAATACTTCATATGAAATAGTACTGAAATAATACTTACTCGTCGCCCAAGGGTCGAATCACCGGGCGGTGGGGAGGTAGGATCGGGCGCTGAGGGAGCCTCGCGGGCCCACGCAACCAGATTGTCGACGAGGAGTTAGAGCCCTCTCCTACCTCCTGCTCTGGGGCGTCACCGCCGCCTGTGTGGAGCCCGGTCGCCTGGTGGTTCTCGTCCATGGCCTGGCTCTGGTGTGGGCGCCGACTCCACAGTCGGCCCCGCACCCCCTCTGCTGCGGCCTCTCCGGCCACGGGGTCGGCCGCGAGGTCTCCACTGCGGGCGCCGCGGCCTCGGCGGCAGAAGAGGGCGGCGTCGCGTAGAGGTCGTTGAGTGAATGACGTGTAGCCCTTCCGCCAGGCATTTATCGAGTGCCTGCAATTTCAAAGAGTAAACCAATAAGCACAATTAATTACAAATACTTATAAAGAGATGCAAAATGAACCAAACATAATTGCAATAATAATAATAATAATAATATAGTATTACATTAATTAGAAATATTCTTCATGATCGGTAGCTGCTGGATCATAGGTGTCGTCATCACTATCATATTGCACCTCTTCTACCTCTTCCTCATCTCCATCGTTGTCATCATTGCCAACGCCTAAGTTTAACCGCTCAAGCATTTCTAAGTCTTCTACATCTTACACATCTTTTCCCTCGTCCTCATCTCCATCGTCTCGATCAATGTCATTGTCAACTTCCATGCCCATCAGGCCAAACATGTCTATGTCAAACCTCCCTTCTGGCCCCTCTGATTGATAGAAGTCCTCTGCGTTTGGGTCAAAGTGGTAATCCTCATTGTTTGGGATAGGCAATTTACCGTGCGGCGATACCAAGTGCACAATGTACCAACCCATAAGATTGGGGGTTTTTTGGCACGCCCATGGGAGGTAATAGACTTGCGTGGCTTGTTGAGCCACAATATAGACATCCTCTCCTTGATAGATAGAATCTTGTCGAATTTCGACTTGTCCAATCTCAGGAGATGTTCTCGTGACATTAGGATCAAACCAATGGAATTTGAATACGACTGGATTAGGACCTCTGCGACACTCAAAGGAGAGCTCGTATATGGCTTCTACTATGTCGTAGTAGTCGCGCTCATCGGTGTCGGGCGTACGAACTCCGGTATTTGTGGTTTTCTGATTGGGCCGACTCTCCTCATAGTTTCTTGTGTGAAATCGATAGCCATTCACATCATAAACGTTGAATGTCTTGACCTTATAGGCGAACCCTTTCGCGAGCCCTTTCAACTCAACATTCATGTCCCTATCTTTGCGAGCCTGCAAGGTGAGGCTGGATAGATAGTCGCTCTTAGGAGCAAAGTGAGATGTCAAAGATTCAACCAGGTACCTCCGTATCGAACCCGGAAATGAAATCAGGTTTGCCATGTTTGAGAAGGTTATCTTCTTCTTGAGGGGAAGGAGCACTACTCCCTCTCCACTATATATTTAGAAATTCCCTGAAAAACAAGAGACAAGGAAGTTGGATACATGGAAGATAGTGACGACATATGTAACAAGCTCATTAGGAACTTACTACACATAAGGCTTCACTTCGTCAAGGTTCAACAACACGTAATGCATGATAATGCGCCACTCATCATTCCTTAAGGTCTTGGTGCCCGGTGCGCTTGCCTTGCCGAGTTTCCCTTTGAAAAGGCTGAGGTTCGATGAACTCTCATCCGCGTTGTAACGAGGTGGGGGATTGTGCACACTGGAAGGTTATCCGTATAGTATGTTGTTGTGAAGTTTGACACCTCCTCCAGAATGAATGCCTCTGCCACGGAAGCCTCGATTTTGGCTTTATTTCTACACTTTTTCCAAAGAATCTTTAGAAATCTCTCGATCATATAGCACCAACGGGCCTGCACGGGCCCCCACATTCGTGCCTCATAAGGTAGGTGCAAAATCATATGCTACATTGCCACAAAGTAGCCGGGTGGGAAGATCTTCTCCAGCTTGCAGAGCAACACAGGTGCCACTTCCTCCAAGTCAGCAATGATGTCCCGAGACAACTCCTTGGCTCAAAGCTGGCGGAAGAAATAGCTCAACTCTGTCAGCACGCGCCACACATGCTCGGGCACGTATCCCCGGGTCATCGCAGGAAGGAGTCGCTCAATCCATATGTGGTAGTCATGACTGTTCATCCCTAAGACCAGCATATTGGACAAGTTCACTCCCCGACTCAAATTCGCCGCATACCCGTCCGAGAACATCAATGTCTATATCCACATCAAGACCTCCTTCCGTTGGTCCCTTTTCAAGACAAAATCGACCGGAGTCCTTCTCCATTTCTTACCGGGCCCAGGAGGCTTCATCACTTGCTTTGGCCTATCGCAAATCGTTTCCAGGTTCCAACTAGCCTTCACGTTGTCCTTTGACTTCTTTGTGTCCATGAGTGTTGCAAAAAGCAACTCGGCGATATTATTTTCTGTGTGCATTACATCAATGTTGTGTGGAAGAAGAATGTCATCGAAATAAGGGAGCCTAGTCAAGCCCGATTTATGAGTCCACTGATGTTCCAAACCATATCCAATAAAACCACCTGTATCTTTATCATCTTTGAGAGCCTTTATCTCAGCACGGACCTCGGCACCGGTCATCATGTGAGGTGGAGGGTCGGTGACTTGAACTCCTTTCCTGAAGTTCTTGACATCTCGTCTGAATGGATGGTTAAGAGGAAGGAATTGACGATGTAGGTCAAAGAAGAAAACTTGCCACCCTTCTTCAGATGATAGAACCGTACAACTGTCTTGCATAATGGGCATGGGAACTTCCCGTGAACACACCACGCGCAGAATATGCCATACGCCAGGAAGTCGTGCAGGGAGTACTGGTACCACACATGCATCATGAAGTTCTTCTTTGTAGCTCGGTCGTATGTCAGTACCCCTTTTTCCCAAGCAAACATCAATTCATCAATGAGAGGCTCCATAAACACACCCATCTTGTTCCCCGGGTGTCCAGGAATTATCAGCGACATGAATACATTCTTGGGTTGAAACGAGATCCCGGGGGGAGATTGAGGGGGATCACGAACACGGGCCAACAAGTATACGGGGCCGACATCATTCCATAGGGATTGAATCCATCTGTTGCAAGCGCGACACGTACATTTCGAGCCTCCTCAGCTTTTACCACGATGCATGTCATCGAAATGTTTCCATGCATCACCATCCGATGGGTGTACCATCTTGTCCGGGTTGTATCTTTTGCCATGTTTGTGCCATGTCATCTGTTTCGTGGACTCCTCTGTCATGAACAACCGTTGGATCCTCGGTAAGAAAGGAAGGTACCGTAGGACCTTCACGGGGATACCAAGCTGTGACTTATTGTCATCACTAGGGTTGACCAGATACCTAGAGGAGTTGCACTTTGGACAATGTGTTGCTTTCTCGTGCAGTTTCCTAAATAGTACGCACCCCTTAGGACAAGCATGGATTTGCTCATACGACATCTTAAGTGCACGAAGAAGTTTCTGTGACTCGTACAAGTTCTTCGGCAGAACGTGACAGTCCGGAAGCAGAGATCCAACAACTGCCAACATAGCATCGAAGTTGTCTCGGCTCATGCTACACTGCGACTTGAACGTCATCAGGCGTCCCATGGCATCCAGTTGTGAAACCCGTGTCTGTTCGTGAAGGGGGTTTTGTGCCGAAGACAACATCTCGTGGTACGCCTTTGCGGATTCCTCTGGCTCATCCTCAAATCCTTCATTGAACTGTGCCTCCTGAAAGTCATCCATCCAGTCTGCGACCCCCGGCATCTCCATCAAAAGCCTCCAGATGTGGTCTCACCACCTCCTCTCCAATATGATAGGCTTCACCATGGTGGATCCAGCAGGTATAGTTTGGCGTGAATCCATACAAGATAAGATTTCTCCCCACAGCCACCTTTGCCTTTCTTACAACGTTGTCATATTTGACGCAGGGACACGGCATCTGAATGGACCCATGAGCAGCCTCGCCAAATGCATGCTCCACGAAAGCATTAGTCTTATTCATCCACTCTGGGGTCATACTATCGTGGTCCGTGTACATCCAATCACGGTTCTCCATCCTCTAGCATATACATATGTAAGCGAGAAATATAGCTAGCAAATGCATCTGCACAACGTGCCTACTGTCTAATAGGTGAGGATAGGTCATAATCCCACCCGCGGATGCGTAGATGATATCATATGTGGACTTTGAGGTTTGTGAACAACGTACGTGACGACGTGCTCGAAACTTTTTCAAATTTTTACCGCAACATACGCACATGAGATCAGGACACGTGCACAAGTTTCGTGATTTTCGGAATTTATTTGCATTTAATATAATTAAAAAACTACAAACACCAAAGTTGACGACGTTCTCCCGTGAGCACGTTGATCGAACTATCGAGGCAGGTCATGGATTTAGCCATCATTTACACTAACAAACAAGCCTACCATTTTTAGAACGAAAGAGATCTATTATTTCATGCACCTGCAGTTCAAACGAAGATTCAACGGGAAAATTGAAAAAAACAAAATAAACTAAGGAAAGATACCAAAAAACAATGAAAGGCTTCCAAATTTGAATATGTTGAGTTCACTAAACGCACAAAAAATGGAGAGGCAAAAAACAAAAAAAATTAATTAAGTTGTCGAGTGCCAAAGGTGGCACTCGGCAACTTAATTTAAGCTGTCGAGTGTCTATGGTGGCACTCGGCAACTTAATTTAAGTTTCCGAGTGCCTAGGGTGGTACTCGACAACGAAAATTAAGTTGTTGGGTGCCAAACGGCAGGCACTCGGCAACTTAAACGGAGCGGGATGGCGTTAGCCGAGTTGCCGAGTGTATTTTTTTGTCGAGAGTCGGCAATCAGCAAAAATAATTAAGTTACCGAGTGTTTTTTTTTTGCCGAGTACCAGACACTCGGCATTTAAATAGTTGCCGAGTGTATTTTTTTGCCGAGTGTGACACTCGGCAACTATAGTTGTCGAGTGCCCGATATCTGGCACTCGGCAACTTGCCGTTTTTCTGTAGTGTATGCTATATATTATTAGAAATTTAGGACTCACGGAATCTTATTGCTTTACTTTCTTTGTAAATGGCTTTAGTAACATTTATTTTTGCCAAAAGTAAATGTTACACCATCAAGGATCTAAACAATAAACTTGGATTGTAAGGATAAATTTGTACCCCTACACTATATGATCAGTCGAGAAATATCCATATCATTTACACCTCTGAATTAAATGAAGGTTATTACATGGAGGGTCACATACTCGCATGCCCACTTCCATAGTTGTACAATCAGTGTTTTGTACATACGTGGATACAAATGGATTAATATGTGGATTCGGAGAGTTCGACGCTTATAGTGTCAGACGTGTTAGATATATATGTCAAATAATGTTAATAAGCATCCCATGTCTGTATCAGATATCTGAGTTTGAGTATTGTAGTTCAGATATGGTACGGATACAGAGAGTCTGGATTCATATATTGATTATCCATGAAACAGTCCTGTTTGTCTAATCGTTTCGATGGCTGATGAGCTGACTGATGTTGTTTTTGTTGTTTCGTTGTAAAAAAAAAGTATTGTTTCGATGGAGCCATATCCGGCTGATAAGTGAAGCTAACAGGACAAACATTCCTTGTCGTTATGGCGTATTTCGTTTTTGTTCACTGACCATGCTGGTCGACGCCTAATCAGAGATTCGCCTAGTTGTAAAGAGTCTAATGCAATATTAGAGACAATTTCAACTACGCGTCACTAATTAAGTTGTCTCTGAGCAATTATGACATAGTGTTTTATTTAATTTTTTTTGGACTAATGTGGTAATTTGTAGACCTTAATTAAGAACTAATTTAGATTCTTTTTTATTGGACAAATCCTAAGATCATAACAGATGAGGTAAACTTGCGTTTCAAATTTAAATATTTTTCACGCGCGTATATAACGTACCTATGGTTTGCTGTTGCTTTGTGCACAAACTTTCGAGGTTGCTGCTTCCTAGACAAGTCCTGCTATTACAATTCTCGTATATAACAGGCATTCTCTTTCGGTGGGCTCCGTCACATGAATGGTTTTTTTTTAATACTAATAAAGAAAAAGAATAATTTTATTAAAGATTCGCTCATCTGGAGAAGTCGCCACAGAAGCTCCTGCAAATGATAGCTCCGTCTCTGGCATCCAAGGGAGCCGCTTTCACACCACACGTGCCCATCGGTGAACTTGTTATTTGATCTGCTAGACTAGCAAGAGAGCATCAGACATTTTCTTGCTCCACAGGGCTACCACATATAAGCCCGGCCAAGCCACGGCAACGGAACGGGACAAGGAAGAGGCAAGCAACAGCTAGCTAGGTTAACCGAGACGACGACCCAACACAAAAGCCTGTGCGGCGGCCACCGTCTCTCTCAATCCTCGGCTTGCTCAGCTCAGCTCTCATCTCCTGCCATGGCAACGCCTTCACCCAAGTAAAGAAAAGAATTATTGGCCAATTAGCTTAACACCCAATGCAATGCAAAGCAAGCCGTCACCTACCTTACCTTACCTATCTGAATTTCCTTAAGACTTGCTCACCTGCCGTGTGCCTATAAATACTCAGCATCCTCCTGCCATCCTCCCTCCCCCTTCCCTCCTCTTCTTACTCAACCACACCTGCCTGCCTACCTTCAATCGATCTCACAGCAATGGCATTTGCATTGTCGTCGTCGTCGAAAGCAAGCAGGCTTGTGATAAGCTGTGCCCTGCTCCTCTGCATCTTTCTGTTTTCAGGTACACTGCATGCCACTGCGCTGGGCATCAACTACGGGCAGGTGGGGAACAACCTGCCACCGCCGGCGCAGGCGGTTCAGCTACTCTCATCGCTGCGCATCCGCAAGGTGCGCATCTACGACGTGAACCCACAGGTGCTGACGGCGTTCGCAGGCACGGGCATCGAGCTAATCGTGACGGTCCCGGACGACCTTGTCCCGGGCATGGCGAGCAGCTCGTCGCAGGCGCTGCAGTGGCTGAGCGCCAGCGTGCGTCCCTACTTCCCGGAGACGCGCGTGACGGGGATCGCCGTCGGGAACGAGGTGTTCACGGGCGACGACGAGCAGCTCAAGGGCAGCCTTGTGCCCGCCATGCGCAACCTGCACGCGGCGCTGGCGCAGCTGGGGATGGACGCGTACGTGCGCGTGTCCACCGCCAACTCCCTCGCCGTTCTCGCCACCTCCTACCCGCCGTCGCAGGGCGTCTTCACGCAGGCCGCCGCGCCTTACATGGCGCAGCTGCTAAGGTTCCTTGCTGAGACAAGCGCACCGTTCTGGATCAATGCCTACCCATACTTTGCCTACAAGGACGACCCAACCAAGTAATATTTGTTGCTGTTTTCCTTTCCATCACTTTCGGTTCATATCTTTTCGATCGATCACTTTCTCGATCTGGATAAGTTCGTTCACTGTATAACACACATGCATGGCATTGCAGGGTTTCCCTTGACTACGCGTTGTTGAACCCTTCCCACGTGGGCGCCGTGGACCCGTTCACGAAGCTGCAGTACACGAGCATGCTATACGCGCAGGTGGACGCCGTGACGTTCGCGGCGGCGCGGCTGGGCTACGGCAACGTGGCGGTGCACGTGTCGGAGACGGGGTGGCCGTCCAAGGGCGACGCCAACGAGGCCGGAGCCACCGTGGAGAACGCCCGCCTGTACAACCGCAACCTGCTGATGCGGCAGGTGAGCGGGGAGGGCACGCCGCTGCGCCCCAGGCTGCGACTCGAGGTCTACCTCTTCGCGCTCTTCAACGAGGACATGAAGCCCGGGCCCACCTCCGAGAGGAACTACGGACTGTACCAGCCCGACATGAGTATGGTCTACAACGTCGGACTCTCGCAGCTCTCCACCACACCTCCGCCGCCTCCCTCTCACTCGCCACGTCGCCGGCAGCCAGAGCCACGGTGAGCCCGGGCTTCCTTTCATTAATTCCCTTCTTCTTTGCTCTTGCAACTTCTAATAAATATTAAATATCCACAGGGTCGTCAACATTGATATTATTATACGAGTAGTACTGTACTATTTAATTTAATTAGCATGCATGCAATGCAATGCAACGAGTAATGCATGTATATATAAAAGTCGTAAATGTACAGTACAACATTCTACTGACAATTAAAGCTAGGATTGCAAAAGAAATGAGAATTGTATAGAAATGGTCGAGATTGCAAAGACGCAATTAGTCTTGACCACTGTATACTGCTGGGAGTACGTACCTTAACCTAGCTATTTTCATGGCTTTTAATAATATATAGACATCGCAGCGGTGAGTGAGTAGTCAACGTTTGCATGAAAGCTAGTAGCTTTCACGATCACAAATGTGCGTGGTGGTACTACACAACGTACAGGATCGATCACTCCCTTTTCAGCCAGATCAGATCACTCGTCACAGCGATGTTTTCTTTAAAGATTTAGCACATCCGAATCCTGCACCGAAAAATAGCAAGCGTCACCCAGGGGCCGGGCCAGGAGAGAGACACCACTTGCACTGGGTGCACTACACATGTGGAGCACCGTTGGTCCAAGCTGGAATTGTTCATTTTCTGCGACATCGATCAGAGAGCTTGCTAGCCCCAGTAGTGCAGTAGATACGTACAATCCAAGTAGTGGTCCATGGACCATACACGGCCGATGCGTATCACACCTGCGCAGTCCCTATCATCAATCTAGCTACCATCACACACACCACTTGATCTTGATTCGATCCATCCATCTATATATATAGTACTTAATTTCTATCCTACATACGCATATCCAAGATGTAACAAACTTTGCAACCAAGAAATTAAGAAACAAGCTAGAGGTACTGTAGAAGGCATGCATGCATGCATCCTAGACAGATAGTAGTGTCTTAGGCAGCAGTTTTTCATTGACCTGACTGCACAGACATTCCTTACCCTCGTTATCACTCAAAGTGCACGCAGCATGCTATTGCACCATTCACAGAAAAGGCCACAAAAGAAACATAGCCGATACCATATCCAAGGACAGTGCAAAAAAAAAAATAGCCTTTTACACATGCATGGTCGTGGTGTGTTCACACCATATATCTTCTTGGAAGTTGGAACTCTCGTTAGGGTGTTGAAATGTGGTGACCTAGCTTGCACGTACAGTCAGATTTGCATTGTGACGCCGCACATATATTCTATTCAAAACAAAATGCGATCATTGAGAAGGTAGCAGCTACATACTAGCAAAGATTTCTAAATATTCCTTGCGCATTTGCTCACACAAGAATAAGTCGGTATGTAGTAGTGTGCACTTTTCGCACGGCCGGATTAGGTGTCTTGAGGGGCCAAACTTTCATGATTGAGCAATCGGCGTTAGGTGTCACGTTGAGATTCTTCCTGTGAAAGACATGATGTGTACGTAGTGGAGCAAAATGATGGCTGTTGTCTGGTAATCAAATGCAGGAAATCACCGAAAGTTGTGGTGATTGTTTTCCCTGCTAAAAGTTTTGGTGAGTTATTCTTCGGAGTTCAATAGTTTTATTTAGCAAAGCAGAGTCGTTACAATATGCTGGAAATTGAGGGATTTTTCACCTAATCATCTCTAAGGAAAATAACATACTTTTTTTTGTGACTAAGGAAAATAACATATATACTATGTACTCCATATAGCATTTTTCGTTATCTTTCGTGAGAACCACCTCGGTTCTGATATAGTACGTATTTATTCCCAGTCCTAGTATTTCTGTAATTGAGCTATGTCTGACAATAATGCACCATTTTCGGCTGCAGGATGTTAGGAAGGACTTTGCCGGCCTCTGTGTTGCCGTATCTCTGGCCATCATCCTGCTTATCACCCAAGCTTTGCTCCTCTGATCGCAAAAGAGCACCAATGGCAGGCAACTGCAAGGCCAGCAAAATGGCCTAGCTTTTGTGGACCAAAAGCCTCTCCAAGACCAAAGGGGAGATGCACCATTCCAAGGTATGGATCCCTCCTGCCATGTTCCTATGACCTTTGCATGACACATCCTTGCATTGCCCCCAGCCTCCTTTTTTAGTCTGTAGCTTTATATCAACAAAGGCCCAGCCATCCATAACCAAAGGCCTCTTTTCTAGCCCCTTTTCACATGCCTACCCATGGGGCACCCAAAATCATGTATGTATATTCATCACAAAAGGAAAGGCGCTATCTATGTAGTAACATCACACCGTAGGACATCCGATCCAAAAAAACAACAACTTGGCTGCTTTGCACATTTTCATTGCATACAATACTGAACTGCAACTTTTGCCGTTGCTCAGGGGAAGGAAAAGCAGGAGGGGCGATGTGGAAGGCACTATCTTGAGGACAGAAACAGCGTGTAAATGCGAGGCAGGCACGGCGAGGCCATTTTCTAGCACACAAGACTTTATTCCTTGGTTACTTGCAGAGGAGAACGAACGAGAAAACTAGTTTGTTCTGAGATTTATGCGAAGAGGAGACGGCGATTCAGGCAGAAAAAGGGTGGCCTGCGTTGCTTGGGAGAACTGGCGTCTTCTTCCGAGGGGTGGCTTTATTATTCTCTTTGCCTTGACAAGCGTGGTCTAGGCCTTATCTGATGCGAATTTTATCTGTACATATCAATTGCTTCATTCATTTAATTTTAGCTCCATTTAGCTGATCATCCTCCCCTGATCCCAGGGTGATTGGTCGAAATGATAGGGCTAGTGGCCGAATGATGTAAATAACTGAAGAAGGAAAAAATGAGGCAGCTATTGATCTTACTGTAATCTGTTTAAAACTGAGATTATAAAGTCATTTTTATCTCTATAGAAAGATTTGATATTCCACTGCAAAGTTTAATATGTTGTTTGCTAAATTTCAGCTGCTAAGGTCAATTCTCAAGCCAAGGAAACAGCCTGCGACCATTTTTGCCACTTCAAGTCCAATATGACCCCTAAAACTAGCCCAGTGACGACTGTATAAAATAGCGCATACTAGTATCAGGGTGTCCAGTATCTCCATAATTCTCTTGTTCAGTACTTATTGCATCAAGAAAGTGGGTTCATCCCGCTTCAGCTCATCAAAGATCAATAGCAGTAAAAGCTAACCAGATATACCATAGTGAACATCTTCATAGATACTATATCAGAATGCTATGCTCGTCACCTAACTGAACTTAACTGATACACTCATCTCAATATAGCCTGCCTTCAAACAAGCAAACAGACCCAAGAGAAAAAAGATTTCATAGAATGTGAGGTGTTCTCGAATCCGGACTCAGTCATATATTAATGTTCGCCTAAAACCTTTTATTGCATATGAAACACAGTACAAGTATTCTTCTTCTTATTGTTTCTATGTAAAAGGGAATTCAGAGTACATTCCACAAGAAAAGAACATAGCATGCCTCATATTCACCAAAAAAAAAAGGTACATACTCCAGGAGCCTAACACGTACCATTTGAACTCATACAAAAACCATGGCTTTGGCAAGCTCAAGGGCTCTCTCCCGTCCAAAGAGTTTCTCCACTATGGCAAGTGAGAATTCCATAGAAGTCCCAGGACCTTGGCTGGTAATTAGGTTGCCATCAACAACAACTCTGTTGTTGCATTCGCTTTGGTCTGCAAGTTTGTTCCACATAGCAGGATAGGATGTACCTTTCTTTCCCTGAAGTAAAAAGATAGAAAATGTTAGGTCCCAAGAACATTTCTGCATGTTGTCTCCACTAGTATGATTTATTATTGATCCCAAATTACACCTTTAGCAGGCCATGTGGTTCAAGAGCAATCGCAGGGGAGGCACATATAGCTCCATATAATCTATTTGCCTCAGCTTGCTTCTTGATCAGATCCATTAGTTTACCAGATTTTGCATATGCTTCTGCACCACCCAGACCCCCCTATCAAAAATTATTGGAAGGTATAAGATCAGAGAGTTGTAAGTTACTAGATCATGGAAAAAAATGATTCATCAGACTTACAGGTAACAGAATGAGATCATATTGCTCCTTAAGAGCATCATCCAACAGCACATCAGCAATCATCTTCACCTTCCGAGATGCAACAATCTCCAGCTTGTCTTCCAAGGAGGCAACCACAACATTTGCTTTCGCCCTTCGCAAAATGTCAATTATCATAATTGTTTCCATTTCCTCTGTCCCATTAGCAATTGGTACAAGAATCTGTGCAGGCAGTCACCAATAGCTTAAACTGTGAGATCCAGTGCTATGTATTTGAGCTCAGACAAGCAACAACAAAACACCAAGGTAGAGCTTATGCTATGCATCTTCTGCTGAGACTGAAGACTCCTAGATCTAATCACAAAAATTACTGGCAAATGTGATTGAACTTCTAGATTTTTTACCTATTTTGTTTACATTTAGTAGATTCATACCACAAGATAAAACATGGTTTCTATAAACATTGATCCTGGTCTTCCAAATATATAACGGAAGAAAACAAATGGCCAAAGTTGCATTTCAAAGACAGAAAAATGTCAACAAGAAAGAATGAAGAAGTTTATGATCATATAGTGAGCACAAAAAGGGAAAGAGAAGGTTGCCAAAAACATTCTGCATGGTCATCACAGTTTGCAATGCCATGAAAAGATGACTTTCCACTTGGCATAAAACCTACATGTGTTCATTGGAGCAGAAAGATAATATTAATGGCTCGAGTAAAAATAACCACCTGTAGATAATAATGAATGATCTTTACCGGATCTACAGAGAGCACGAAGTACACATAAAATACAACATTTGACTTGTACATGACCGGAAACAGCTAAATCAAAACTCAAAAGCATGCAACAAATCAAGTGAATGGATGGTAATAATATACAATACTTATTGCTGATGATGTTACTGTGATCTCATCTTAAATTAATATAATTATAACATGTGGTCACTGGGTACTCCACTCTAAACATCTGTACTTCCCTCCATAACACATCGCAGAAAGGATTTCACTAATGAAAGATATTTACTGCAAAGAAATGTAAGTTACTAATCAATTCATATTTATTCGTCTTACATAAATCAAACCCACTGATTAAGCTTAACTAAACACACAATGACTCTTTTGCACAGCTGCATGTGTGCTACATCATTTTGCAGTTGAAAACCTTGGTTTTGCAGAAACTCGTACTCCCTCGTTTTCTTTATTTATGGTGCAATAGGATTGGAGAAGTCTTTGAAAGTACATTTTAACCATTAATCTCTTAGGATATACTATGAACTTTGAACTGTTACAAAATCAGTATCATATTAAAATATCTGTGAAATATAAATATTTTGAAATTGGTATACTCTGGTCAGGAGAATATGACATTTTGAACAGAGCATATGTACTACAGTAGTAGTTGCAATCCATTTTTGTTGTCAGAAATGAGAACTACAGACCAAAGGGAATAACTTCTATACACTAAGGCCAGTCTCAATGGAGATTTCATGGGGGTGTCATGTACATTTATTAGAGTGCCACATCAGCAAAAAGAGAATCTTTGCATGAAACTAAGAGGAGAGAGAATGAGAGTTTCATGGGGATGAAACTTATCAGCGTTGTTTCCAAGACATTGGTAATCGTGTGAAACTCCCATTGAGGACTCAATTTGTTTCATCACAAAATGATACTAAAATGTGATTGGGACATATGTGACCTATGAATGCTAAAGTAAGATATGAAACCGTGCAATGAAACTTACATTGAGAGAGAGCCCTGTTTCATATCAAAGTTTCACGTGTTGGAAACTGCGAGATGAAACTTGTCATTGAGACTGGCCTAAGCATGCATGGAGTAATTTGACATTTTCACTAACCTAGGGCCAAAACTAACAAAGTTTGACCTATTCAAATCCTAATATGCCCTACAAAAAGCGAGTACCACACTAGCATACTAGTACCACATGGTCATAAAAAAATACTTTTAAATCTTAACCAAGAACGTGTACAAGGGAAACATAACTGTACAAAGAAAGAACATATGAGACTACTAAAGTTTTTGTTTCACTAGGAACACAATTGCACATGGCGTGAACAAAAGCAAATGAATGTCAAATAAAAGAAACGGGTCATCAATGAAAATGCTTACATTAGGTGCTTCACCAACATTCCAACTAGTAGAATTCAGCTCTTTCGTAGAGAATTCCACACCATGCTGATGATGCATAACCTGAAAGGTAATATTCACTTAGTTGAATAGAAAGAACAGCTGTCTAAAATACATCAACTATAGTCAAAAAGAACAAAGAAAGGCAAGAGATGTCGCAAATGTTAACAAAAACAGCTAGTGCTTCAAAAACTAATATGTTGAAAACAGGAGTCAAATGCAACAACAACAACAACAAACAAACAACAAACAGAGCCTTTTTCGTCCAAACAACTTGGGGGTATTCTATAATAAACAAAACAAAACCATATAATCTGATTAACCTAACTAGCAACCAGTTTGAGCTAGAATGTGGACTGGAAAGCTTCTAAGGTGAGGTAAGTTCTCTATATACTAGAAATAGCAACGGCTCTCCAGATGTTTTTACCAGGTTTAGCAAACAATATAGATAATTTTGTACTTATTATGATCCATCCCATGATGTCAAATAATCCATGAGAGAAGATCCACATTGGATATTCATCTATACAGAATAAGATGAATCTTATTTCTTTCCATTTAGAAGCAAAGTGAAGATAATGAAACCATATGGTGAGCATGACACCGCCAACTCTGTGTTTGATGTTTTTATAAGGAATCACAATATCAAATTGTGAATGTTTCAGTGACATAAAATTTCTGCAGTGTTCAGCAAGAAGATACATGCATGAAAAATATATAAATAATGTTGAAAGCAGGTCCTACCATTGGCCCAGCAACTTCTTTAGCCTTTTCCTTTCCATACAGTTGCTCAACCAAAATAACAGAATACTCCATGGCTGTTCCTGGTCCACGACTGGTCACACACTTCCCATCAATCTGAACTCTTGATTCCACAGCATGTACATCTGAAGGAAGTTTATCCATGAACGAAGGATAACATGTTGCCTGTCAAAAAAGTTAGAATAATCTCTACCCAAATAAAAGGTCTTGATTCTATATATCAGGATAATGAAAAATGGGTGAACAAACTACCTTTAAGCCATTCAGCAAACCCCAAGTTCCTAGAGCCATGGCTGGTGCAGCACAAATTGCAGCATAAAGCTTGCCATTCTCTACATGTTTATTGACCATATTCTCCAGAACTTTGCAGTCTCTAAAAGTGGAAGACCCAGGCATCCCACCCTGAATAAAATATAGACCAAATAGCTCAAAAATTAGATTATAGTGTTTGGACATGAAAGGTCTAGGAATTTCTAGGAGTTCATCTTATAGATTCATATCCAAATACCCAGATGCAAGCAAGTACTTAATGGAGAAGGGTTCACAAATTTCAACAGCTTAGCATGAAGAAAGAAACCTATGATATACAAATGCCAAGGATGATGCCAGGTGGCAAAGAATACATGCATAACCAGTTTTTGAGGCGTCGCTTAGTCTTCGCCTAGGCGACGAGGCGTGCTAGAGGCTATGGGCGTCCAGGGCGCCACAACCTGCACAGGTATGGCGTCCGCTTAATCGAGTTTGGCGTCGCCTAGGCGTAGATAGGCGTCGGACGGACACATACAGCCACGCCATGGACGCCAGATGCTCGCAGGGGGAAGGCACGAATTGGACTGCGCGTCCGCGGGAAATTGACCGCGCGTCTGCGCCACGGGGGGAAGGGCGCGAAAATGACCGTGGCGCGCGGGAAATCGACCACGCGTCCGCCCCTGTCCGCGGGAATTGATAGGATTTCGCCACGGGAAATCTACCGCGCAAACATTTACCGCGAGTGGGGCTGAGGGCGAGGGGAGAGGAAGAGAAGGCGGCGGGCGGACCTCGAGCTCCGCTTGGCTGCTCCTCTGCTCGAATCTACCGTCCAGTCACCCCTGCCGCGGAGCCGCCCCTGCATCTCTGCTTGCCCTTCTGCACCTTCCGTGGAGCCGCTCTTGCATCTCCGCCGCTGCAGCCACCGGCGGTCCGCACCTCCGTGTCCGCCTGGGGACTCTGCTCGCCCACCTGGAGTGTCTGCTGGTCCCGCCTCGAGTCTCTTTGCTCATCCGCCTCAAGTCTCTGCCTCCGCTGGCCGTCCGCTACTCTGCTGTCCGCCTGGTATGCCCCTGCCTCCTCTCTGGTCTCCTAAAGGCCAAATCTCTGAGTCTTGTACCCTACTCTGCAACCCTGCTTCCCTCCTCTTCCTCTGCTTCTTTCTCTCTTCCTCTGTTTCTTTGCCTATCTCTCGTGCTTTGTTATAACATGGAACATGCTAAGACTAGGCAATGCTAAGGTATAATTAGCTTCTGAGTTTTAGTAACATTATATATTAAGATGATAATGGCGCCTAAAATGTATGTATGGCGTTGCCTAGGCGTCCGCCACAGACGCCTAGGCGTTGTGAAGGGGATCTGGCGCCACGCCTCGCCTCAACGCCTCAAAAACATGAACCATAGATTTCACGCACACACACAGATCGAAAAGCAACATGAGACAGGACAAGAATCTGGTTAAAGCCATATACATTGTTCTACCGATTATTAAACGTATCAGAAATGTATCATAGTTAGTTTTATAAAAATCTTAGGTAAAATTGATCAACTCCTGCAGGAAAGGAAGATGTGAGTATAAGACAATGAATAGGTACTCATTTTTTATATTGTAACTTTGCATAGCATATGTCTCACTGCCCTCTTCAAATGAGTATGATCCCCCCTTTTTCTTTCCATAAGGCATGCTTTGACGTCGGTAAGATCTCTGACATCACACTTGGACCATTAGCATGATAGCATCTCATATATAATAATGTTTATGACTATGAATTTCACATCATATGGAAGCCTTTTCAATTATGAATCCAATAATGTCAAATTAGTATGGTATAACGTACAAATTCTTGAAATCAAATGTTAGTCAAAGTTTAACAGGTTTGAATCTTGGGTTATGGGAACACCATATGTAAAGAAAAGATGGTAATGATTTTTATCTGTTTATCATGCTTATTAGATTATGAAATTTAGCAGATAAAATTGAAATAAAGGCAGGAGCTCTGCTGCTCAATTAAGACAAATGAATTGTATGTACAAGAAGGGTAGCCGAACATGGTGCCTAAACAGGAAACACGAAGGGCTGACCCACCCACGCAACGCGGAAGAGCACAAAACCACCATGAGTCATCGTTGCCGAGCATGACTGCAAAGCAGCCAGCAGCTCCGACCTCCCATGGCAGACCCCAGACGATACTAACGAAAACAACAGACAAATTATATTCATCATTTACAATCAGAAGCAGCAGCTCATCCTGGACACAATTCCATCCTAGGAGCCTGTTTCATGACTTTGACATTACTCCTCAAGTTGAGCCTTGTGAACTAGCCACATTCCCACATCTTTATCCACAGATATGAATACGATCATTACATTCTCGGGCTGTTTATTTCATGGGAGCAAAACCAACTTACTCCCACCATTCGAAAATATAGCTCACTTTAGTTTAATCCTAAGTTAAGCTTCTCTAACTTTTACCAAGCTTTTAGAGAAGAGGTTATTGCGGTCTTGCCCCTGTTTTTGAGCCCAGTTGTGATTTTACCCTCATCTTTTCAACTTTGTTGTTCTGCTGTTCTGCATATGCACACATTGTCTGGACTCTGAACCAACCATTACCAACTCGATTCAATTTGCTTGTATCGAATAAGAAGGGAGTTGATTCCATCATTCTACATAAAAAAAAAAGTGCCCCGTCCCAACGCAGTACAACTGATTCCGATGCGGTCCCATTTTGCAAACTTGTGCAGGGAAAGCAAAAAGGTGACTCACCGGGAGAGAGATGAGGTCGAATTCGTCGTCAGCAAGGTCGGCGAGGAGCGCGTCGGCGGCGAGCTTGACGCCCCATGAGGCGGCGACGGTCGCGGCCCCCGGCTCGACGGAGGCGACGGCGACATCGGCCCCCGCGCGTCGGAGCACGTCGATGATGATGATCGCCTCCATCGGCTCCGTCCCACTCGCGATCGGGACCAGCACCTGCGGGGGCAACCAAACCCATCAGTCGTTCGTTCCCCGCCACGCGCCACCAATTAGGACGCAGCGCAGTGGAGCGAGAAGCTGAGAACTGCAGGTCGAAGAGGGAGGAGGTTACTTGCCTTCTTGGGGGCAGGGGACGACGCCATGGCCTGTGGCGACGAGGAGGCAAGCGCGCGGGTTAGGGTTTGGTGGCGGCGAAGGAGGTGAGGGGAATGGTGCGAGGGGCCGCGCGGGGTTTTGGAGAGCGGAACGGCGGAGTTGAGTGGCCGCGTGGCCATTCTCCTTCGGAGTGCCTCGCTTGCTTTCGCGGTGGTGTTCTAGAATCAACCGAGGGCACTACCGGCTACTCCACTGTCACGTGGATTGTGTACACACGAGAGTGGGATTTGGATAGAGCCCGTGCAAACTGTTGCAGCCGCACACTGGATTTGTACCGCTCGTTTGTGCTTTCCGGGAGCCGATGGCCTTTTTTATGTGGATAGAGTGATAGAGGACCCCCCCGGATCCGGCCCAATCCACGAGTGGAAGGAAACCACTAGCTTCTTTTTTTCAAGTACAAGTGTCCAGTTTGCCTCCCTCAACAACTTTGATTTTTCGCCTAAAAACTACTTTGATTTTTTTAGACAAACACATCCACGGAGGCCGCTCTCACGCAACAACGGCCCGTGAGAGTCTTAGTTTAGTTTTGGTTAATTGATGAAACATATTAGAGTAACCCTATGTCTAAGTGTGTTAAAATAAGTTAGTGTGGTCAAATCCAAATTTGGTGGCACTTAAGGATAGAGATCAAGTGCTTCACAATTGAAAAAAAAGAAAAATAAAATGGGTTCAAGACAAAGGTATAATAAAGCATTAAGGTGTTGTTTGATTTTGGTCAGCGGCAACGGCGTAATTGGTTAGCTTTTTGTATCACTTGACGCATGAAAGTGAGGGTTATCGGTTCCGGAAGTTATCTAACTAAGCCTGTAACGCTTCCCTCCGTTATTTGTTCCGAATCGTCGCAACCAAACAAATTATTACGTGATGTGGTACCAGAGTGAACGGTTACGAACATAAATTGTTGAACCAAACATCTAAGGTCATTTTGTTTGGGTGATCAAGAGAGTATAGAGAGTGATCACATTTAAGATAGATAATCGTACTATAAAAAAGAGAAAATCATGGTAATTGCGGTTATCAAGTCCCCACTAGGTGAAGTCAATCATGTTGATGCATGACCTAGTGTGCCCTAACATTTAACCCTTAAAAACTGCTTTGTAAGATGTTAACACATGTGCACAAGCGATGGAACATTTGATGCTAGCACATGAAAGCAAAGGTGGAAGATATAAGTTGAAAAGGGAGAAGAATGGGCCCTGGACCCTGTGGCATGGCTTCTAGACCAAGGTCTCCTGGCCGAGTTGCTTACTCTAGGTACACAGTGCTAGCAAGGGTGCTCCAGACCCTGAAGTGAGTGTGGTCTGGACCTTAGTCCCTCGGTCTAGTTTAAGGGCAGGTAGCGATGTGGCATAGCAAGGAGAGTTGAGGCTAGTCTAGACCCTAAGCCTTGGTCCGAATGGTGCGGCCTGACATAGTGCGGAGGAAAAAACGAAAAAACACTCTCAGGGAGCTCTCTATGAAGGACCGAGAACGGCGACCAGAGAGGGGGTGAATGGGAGCCTCAAATTTCTCTCGAAATGTTCGGGTCACTCTTCCCAAAAACCAAACCCAGTTGCTGGGTGCTCAACCTCCCCAGAGCAACGCGAGCGGGGATTCAGACGAAAACGGAAAAAAGAGAGCTCACCCGCAGTGGAGGAAAAACACCGAAAACCCCAAAACACAGGTTCTCAACCCCTAGGGAAAAGAGGCAAGAACCTAGGCAAAACGGGAGAAAACAGCAAAGCATAGGAGGCTCCGGACAACCTTGGTGAAGACCACCGGACCAATGGAAGTGGTCCGGTGCACACCAGGACACCACCGGACTAGTCCGACGCCTACTTTAGAAAGTCCGGAGCTCACCCTAAAGACATGTAGTAACTGCCTAGGCTACGGACAACTAGTCCGACGCTCACCGTCGGACTATAGGAAGTGATCCGGTGCACACAGAGCAAAAACCACAGCAAGCACCCTGGCTTCGGACCACTCGTCCGGTGCTCACCGTCGGAACAATGGCTCTGGTCTGACGCTCTGAGCAGTCAGACGACCTCCTGTGACTTGACCACCGGACCAGTGACCTATGGTCCGGAGCCTAGTCAAAGTGGTCCGGAGGTTAGTCCGGAGCTCACGATCAGAAAGCTGTTCTTCGCGAAAACGAACTTCTCTCCGCCAAATCTTCCCAAAACTCAACCAAATGATCACCAACTGCAACCAAACTTTGTAGGCATGATCCTAGTGCAGTTGGGGAGCTATCCCGAAGAAATCATCGCTCAATTTGGAGAGGATAAACTGGAACACTCGGATTTGGGGGAGAAGAGAGCAAAACGAAGAACGCCACAAAGAAAATGCCCGATCTATGCACTCGTGAGGTTTGAGGAGAATTCCTTTGATGCAAAGAAGCTCCTCACGAATACGAACAACTTGGTTCAAGTCAATTTTACAAAGCTACTCTCAACAAAGAGAAATCATCTCGGGAAAAAGAAAGAGCAAAAGCAAAACGTGAAGAACACAAGCAAAACGGGGACACAATCACGAAATCAAAGCCACCATGGCTTATGGAGGTTACGGCCTCCGATTCCTCGCGACAAACTCAAGTTCTTACAAAGGTTGGTGGAAGCAACCTAGGGATCTCATGAACTAGAGAGAGAGAGAGTTGGGGCAACTAATTAGGGTTCAAGAGATGGGATGAGGGATACCCCTTCACCCCTACTTATCGGGCTTTAGCTATTTCCCAAAGACCCCCCTAGATACATTGAGTGAACTACCTAGACTAAGCATTGCAGTCCAAGCTCCGGAAAACATCTCCCGCATTTTGAATGGACGGCCCCGCTTCCTGCCGGGAGTTGCCGTCGCCTCGACGCAACCTCCAGGATTCCTCCACGTGCCATCCCCGCTTCCTCGGAAGCTCCACCTAGGTTTTGAGGCCCAATCCCAGGAAACCCGGCACCGGTAGCTTTGGGCTCAACTACCGAACCCCGAGTTTTGCGGCCCAAACTCGGAAACCGACGCGGATGGTTTTGAGGCCCAAACCACTCGACGCGAGCCACCTTGTCTTCGCCCGGTCGGACTCCGAGTCCCCTGAGCCTCCTCTCGACTCGCGCGTCCACCGTCTTGACTTGGTCTACTCGGTCTACCTCCATGTCTTCCCGCACTCGCCGGTGCCAAGTACTAGCCACCACAGCTAGTCCGCCGGCGCCCATGGTCCCTCAGTCCGAGCCACGCTTCCGCCCTTCACCACTCTCAGTCCATCGGCACGGCAAGCCTCTACTCGACCTTCTCCACGCCATTGACCACTGTCACTAGGCATAGCACCTGCACACCACAAGCCGATAGACAAGCACACATTTCTGCTTTCGCAGAGGTTAGGGTAAGCCACTCAAACTGAAACACTCACGTGTTGGACGATCACTCATCATCAAAGCTGAACATACATGGGTACTTATCTACCATGTGTTCGCAATCTCCCCCTTGATGAGTGCATTGTCAACACAAGTGCATTTCAGATTTGAGCCACAAGGTAAAGCTCTCCAAATGACCAAAAAGCTACCAAAGCCAAAACAGGGTCACTTGAGAGAAGCAAACACGATACCAATTAAAAGAGAGAGGCAAAAATGATACCAATTAAAAGCATCCTTCAAAAACACCTCATAACAAAGCCACTTACTGATGCCAAACAAAAGCATATGGGCAACGGCTCAACGCAACCAAGCGAAACAAAGCTAGCCCTCAAGAAAAGGCACAAAAACGGGCTCAACACCGCTAGCAAGTCCAAGATACCAGTCACAGCTCTCAAAGCTCAGATTTCCAAGTTAAACACTAGGGAGCTCAAAAGATACCAATTGAAACCACTTACATCCCCTAATGCTCAAGAAGCAATCGAAACCTGTCGGAGCCAACAAAGCAAACTAGACCCTCCAGAAGAGGCAAAGGCTCAACACATCTAGCAAAAGCTCCCCCTGAGCAAGATACCAATTGGAAAACTAAGAGAAGCACTCTCCCCTTTGGAAGTAGATGGCTGAAAATGGAATGAAATGCACACATCTCTCCCCCTTGATGACACATGTAGCTCATCAAACGTCAACAACTCAAGTTCCGGCTACAAATGTCATGAAATGCAAAAGGAGTGCAAAAGCTTCATACTTAGAGCTAAGACAATGAATAGATGCTCTAAGTGATGTGATTCTGTGAGAATAGGAAAAGCTCTATGTGCCCAACAAAGACTCAAGTTGAGCTTAAGATCACTTTAGAAGCTATTTTAGAGAGCATAACATGTGAGAGCAGAGAAAGTGTATCACCTTCTAGAGACAACTAAACATGACAAACAAGATAGGATCTATCTCAAAGCAATCTCATGTATAGCAAGTAAAACTATCCCTAGCAAAGTTCATACAACAAGCCAATGACCCAACTGAATGAATTTTTCAAATTTCAGAGTTTTGCAGTCAATTTTTAGTTTTAGGCACATTTAAGTTGTATGCGAGTGGTTGTCTGCAAAGTGATGCCACTGCTTACCAACCGAGCGAAGTCAAAGGACTTGACACACCGGTTTTGGTCATACACGACACCACTCAAGTATCGACCCATATGGGAAGTAGTCTCAAACACACGGTGAAGTGCTCACAATGCAGACCCAACTTGATCTTTCCAATTCACAAAACAGAGAGCAATTTCATTTTAGATATTAATCATGGTGCTCAAAGGTAGTGAATGAAACAATGAAGAGCCATAGTTACAAGCTATATACAAAGCAGCCAAGAAGGATCTTCAAAAGCCTACTCATGCTAGTGCCATTTCAGAGGTGACATGGAGAATTTAAATTCAGTTTTAAAGCTTTTCTAACTTAGCTCTATTGCATATCATAAAGATCAAAAAGAGTCTAAGTTAGACAACACCATAGACACATAAAACATCTCAAACAGAGCATAGATTCATTATATTGGCTATAGATATGAAGCTTAAAATGAACTATATCACAAATGCAAATGAGATGCAAAATGCAATGACACCAACTAACACAAACAAGACACCAATTTAGAAGAAGGACAAAGAAAAGACAAAAAGACCCAACAAGAACTATGATACACAAAAAATTCCTCCTCTAAAAAGGAAAGCAAACACCCAACTCGCACCGAAGGCGAGAAAACACAGCTTGATCCAAAGGCTTAGTGAGAATATCCGCAAGCTGGTTTTGGGTCTCGACATGCCGGAGGTCAATGTCGCCCTTCTCGTAGTGATCACGCAAAAAGTGAAAGCGGACCTTAATGTGCTTGGTCTTCAAATGAAGCACTGGATTTTTAGCCACACTAATTGCACTCGTGCTATCACAAAGCAGAGGCACCTTAGTAAGCTCAAGACCAAAATCTCTCAAAGTGGCAATCATCCAAATCAACTGAGAGCAACAACTAGCCGCGGCAATGTACTCAGCTTCGCACGTCGACTGTGTCACGCTAGATTGTTTGCGAGAAGACCAAGAAACCAACGAAGACCCGAGAAACTGGCAAGTCTCAGAAGTGGACTTCCGATCAAGATGACATCCGGCAAAGTCAGCGTCAGAGTAACCGCAAAGCACAAGAGAGGAAGAGGTGGAAAACCAAAGACCAAATTCGGGAGTGAATCGCAGGTACCTCATGATGCGTTTCACCGCCTGCTTGTGCGAAGTCCGTGGGGATGCCTGAAAGCGAGCACACAGGCAGACGGCGAACTAAATGTCCGGCTGGGTCGCCTTCAGGTACAGAAGCGACCCGATCATGCTTCGATACTCCGTCTGGTCCACCGCCTCTCCTTCCTCGTCCGCATCCAAGGCAGTAGTGGTTGACATAGGCGTCGAGAGGGGTTTTGCCTCGCCCATGTCAAACTTCTTCAAGATATCCTTCGTGTACTTGCCTTGGTGCACAAACGTCCCTTCCCGGGTTTGCTTGATTTGCAACCTGAGAAAGAAAGTCAACTCTCCCATCATGCTCATCTCAAATTCCCTGCTCATAAGATCTGCAAACTTGGCAACAAGAGCATGAGAAGAACCACCAAAGATGATATCATCCATGTATATTTGGACAAGGAGAGTGTCTTTGCCTTGCTTGAGGAGAAACAACGTTTTATCTATCGATCCCATTTTAAAGCCCTTAGCAAGCAAAAAGGTTTTTAGCCTATCATACCATGCTCTAGGTGCTTGTTTCAAACCATACAAAGCTTTATGAAGTTTAAAAACATGGTTTGGAAACTTGGAAACTTGGGAAGACTAAGTGTGCTGCCGATGGAGGCTGGATGGTTCTTGCCGACAAAGGTTAATTGGTGAAGTCGAATAACTTAAGCTATGAAGTTGCTAATGCCGATTGCTGATAGATTACCGATTGCCGATAAGGAGGCATTGCCGATTGCCGATGAAGAGTGGTTGCCGATTGCCGATAGGGACTGATTGGTGAAGACAGTTACCAGTGCAAGGTTGCCGATTGGGAAGTATTGCCGATGCCGATGGGCATGAGGTGCCGATGAGTACAGGGTGACTTAGCGCCTGATATCAGCAGAAGGGTGCCGGTGGTCAAAGAAGGAAGTCGCGGATTGAAGGGGTCTGCCGATGGAAAGTTTCCATCGAGGAGAGGTATAAGGAAACTGGTGATTTTGTACCAGTATTATTATAGTAGTTTGAGTCCGACTCTTGCATGAGTTGTTTATTTTCCTTTAAAATAGGTGTGTTTGTTTAGGGAAATAAATATTGTTATTTTAGATCCGACTCCTACGTGAGTCCGTTTCCTTAAAGTTAGGGGTTTGTTTTAGGAAGGATACGAGTCGTGTCTTTGTACAACTCTTCATGTGGGAGTATAAATATGTGCCCGAGGGCTACGAAAAAGATGAATCAATCCAATATCAAACAAACCAATTTTACTCTTATTCTACTTTTATCGCAATTTACCCTTTTTGCATTAGTTATAGCTTATCAACGAGTTCTTCAAGCTTCGACGGGCTGCATCACCTTGATCTCCGTCAAAATCCTTGCAAGTTCCGTGTGGGAGTACCTCTGAGCCTTGGCATCCGGGCGCATCGCTGTTGCCTCGTTCAGCTCTGGTCTAGTTATCCTGATCAAGCCTCAATCCCAGCATCCGGGCGCATCGCCGTTGTCTGGATTGGATCTTGTTCTAGTTATCGTCCTTGTCGATTAACTGGTCAAATCGACTGGCACGCCTCCGGATATCGAATTTCGGGTATAAGCCCGAGGTGTTCGCAGATCTTGACGCTTTTTGTGTCAACACCTCTTTTGGCACGCCCAGTGGGACCCTGATGATACAAATCTACACATCTATCATGGGTGATCACGCCGACGTTAACCAGAGGAACGTCATTGAAGTCTCTGAGGCCGATCATAAAGATGATCAGAAGCAGGTCATGGAGCGGGCTATGGAGGAATACAAACAGTTGTATCTGAAATCCTTCAGCCTCAGCAGGAGCGGCGAAGCGATCTAGAAGCAAGATCCGCCGTTGCCACGGCAGGTCACGTACGACGCCAATCCTGGTAAGCTACAAGAGATGGTTAATGCTGCTGTAAGTCAAGCATTAATTAGCCACTCCAACGTGCTGTCCAATACTGTCTACAATGCTGTCACGCAATCATTCAAGGAAGGACATGCACCGCAATATGTTGGTCCAGCGTACCATCAACCTGGTTTGGCATCTATAAGCCCATCGGCAGCCCCAATAGCGTCTTCCACTCCTGTGGAACCGTCTGTCGATGTGGCCACATCGCCGAGACCGAACCCTGGCAGCGGCACCAAGCTTAACACGGATCCAGCGGTGTCGACAATGTCAGGACCAGCCCCTTCTAACTGGTGGGGATACGGTATGCCCCCGAATCTATATGCTGGTTCTAATCTGGTGCAGGGAGATAGTTCAGCTCGGAGGAACTCTACGGCATCGGCAACGCAGTCACAGCCGATGGCCCCTATGATGCACAACTCTGCGCCTGCTCCAACTATACAAGTGCCATCAGATGATCTTCAAGTAATCCCTAAAGTACCTCTGATGCCACCATCGGCAAGCTCTGTGCCGATGCAACACATTATGACAGCTGGCAGTCAACCTCTGGTGGCAAATTCTCAAGCTGGGGTGCTAGTTCCCCAAGGTAATCTGGTGATTGATTGCTCCAGAATACAAGAGCCACATGCTCCAGTCAGCTATCAGCCATCGGTAAGCCATATGCCGATGATTTATAATCCTGGATGGGTCAACCAGCCACCAGCTCAACAGCCTGGCGTGTCGATGTATCATTATGGAGGCTCAACGTACACTCAGAGCGGACCATCGGTACAACAACCGATGAATGCGATGATTCAGCCTAATCCGCCAAGTGTGCAAAATTATCCATCGGTAAGTCAACCGATGCATAGTGTTCAGATGACTGGTGCTGCGCCCGTGACTACTCCACATCATCTTCAAGAGGCGCATCAGCCGGCTCCACCAGTCAACAACCAGCCAATGAGTCGGCAAGAGCAGGATGCATATTGGGTTGGTAAGATTGCCGAAGTTATGAAAGAACAATTTGACATCAAACCCAAGGTCAATACATACTCTTATCGGACTCCATATCCTCCTGCATATGACTTGATTCGTCTTCCAAATCGGTACAAAGTGCCTGATTTTACCAAGTTCTCCGGCCAAGACGACACGTCAACAATGGAGCACATCAACCGCTTCATTATCCAGTGCGGGGAAGCTGCCAGCAGGGAAGAGTTAAGGGTGAGATTGTTCTCTTCATCATTGTCTGGATCAGCATTTACATGGTTCATATCACTGCCTCCAAACTCTGTAATCACATGGGCCGATCTAGAGAGGCAATTTCACAAGTACTTCTTCGCTGGCATACATGAGAAGAAGCTTACCGATTTGGTCAAAATGAGGCAACGCAATGATGAATCGGTAGAAAGCTTTGTTCAGAGGCTACGGGACGTGAAGAACAAGTGCCACAGTCTCGTGCTTGATGATCGGCAACTGGCAGATTTGGCCTTTCAAGGATTACTGCCGCACATCAGGGACAAGTATGCGTCCCAAGAGTTTGAGAGCCTAAGTCACCTGGTGCAAAGGATTGCCGATCAAGATATCAAAACCTTTGAACCCAGGAAGACTTGGAACAAGAAGGTGACCTTCATCGGGAAGGAAGAAGACTCTGGGTCAGATCAAGAGCTGAGCGTCGATGCGGCTGAATGGGTGAAGGATAAGAAGCCTGTGTCTTGTCCGTTTGGCCAAAAAGAGACCGAAAGGGTCACCTTCGACATCACCAAGGCCGATAGGATGTTTGACTTATTGCTGCAAGAAGGGCGAATCAAGTTGGCGCCCAACCAAATAATTCCATCGGCCGAAGAGCTCAAGAAGATTAGGTACTGCAAGTGGCATAATGCAACCTCACACAGTACCAATGACTGTAAAGGATTCAGGCAGCAGTTGCAGTCAGAGATTGAATCTGGGCGTATTAAGTTTGAAAATTCTAAAGTCCAGAAACCGATGAAGATAGATCAGCACCCGTTCCCAAACAATATGGTGGAAATCAGTGAAAAAACCAGAGTGCTGACATCGGAAGCTGCCAGGAAGAGCTCATCGGTAGATCCTAACCACCAAGTACTTGAACGCGATGCAAGAAGGTCTGCCGATGATAGGAAGAGTAAGAAGGTTGCCGATGAAGGTAGCAGTGCCAACAGGGCTCCTGGAGTTGTAATCACGCACAAGCAGCCAAGGCGAGATCATCGGGAGCGGTATCGGCAAGAAAAGGAAGAGCATCGGGAGTGGCTTCGGCATAAGGACCACTGGAAGTGTCCCTTCTTTGTTCATTGCTGGGAAGAAGGCATCAAGTTGCCCACTGCCGATAATTGTCCAGAGTGCAATGGATATTACGCTGCCGATCGGTCAGGTAAGAGACCTTGTTTTGATGATCAGGCACCCAGGTACGCCAAGCAGCTCAGAGAGAACAGATCGGCACATGACCGACTGGGGGGCAAGCTCAGTGCCCATGACAGGCTTGGCAGACGTGTTGACCAAGGGGATCGGGAAGAGATGGCCAATGCAAGAGTACCTAACGAAGAGAGATTCTCCAGAGATCCCAACATCGAAAGAAGTGCCGATGCAGGCAGTGGGAGGCAGCACCAGCCCATCTGGAAAATCAAGCTTCCTCAGTGGTGCCCTAAGGGTCTGACCAAGACCCAGAAGAGAAGGATTCAGCGCCAACGCCGTGATGACCTGTATGATGATGAAGAACCCTCAAGGGAGAAGCAGTGGAGGCCAAAGCGCAAGGGCAGGGATCCATCGGCAGACATAAACATGGTCGTCATGTTGCCGATGGAATTCTTGGCACCCGTCAGTGATGATGAAGAGACTGTCGATATGGCACAATTGGTGCTGGATCCGATGACAGCTGTCTTTGAAAAGCCTGCCGATGATGAGAGGCAGCACTTAAGGGCTCCGTATGTTAAGGGCAAAGTGGATGGACAGCCGATGACGAAGATGCTGGTAGATGGCGGCGCGTCGATTAATATAATGTCGTATGTTGTGTTCAGAAAACTTGGGAAAGGCGACCAGGACTTAGTCAAGACCGACATGAAGCTCAAGGATTTTGAAGGCAACGTGTCGACGGCTATGGGAGCTGTATGTGTTGACTTAACCATCGGCAGCAAAACTTTGCCGACAACGTTTTTTGTGATCAGTGGCAAAGGCACCTACAACTTGCTACTAGGAAGGGATTGGATCCATGCCAATTGCTGTATCCCTTCTACTATGCATCAAAGTCTGGTACAGTGGATCGGGGACAGGATTGAAGTCGTCCGAAGTGAGGCCCTATCTACTGTTGCATCGGCAGAATCGGAAACTTATGAGCAAATCAGATGTATATCGGGCAAAGCCTCGGACAAAGAGTTCCTTAAAGTTGCCGATTACCGCATCAAACCGATCCAAGCAGTCGGTGCTGAAGAACAGTTTTGATGGATCAGTTTGCTGATGATGGAAAACTGGGGCAGGGCTTCACGTCTGCCGATGACTTGCTCGAGATCGACATCGGCGATGGTAGTAAACCTAGGCCTACTTTTATTAGTGCTAAGTTAGATTCCCAATGTAAACAACAGTTGACTGGTTTATTAAAGGAGAATAAAGATTGCTTTGCTTGGGATTATATAGAGATGCCTGGTTTAGACCGATCAATAGTTGAACATCGGTTACCCATCAAGTCCGGTTTTCAACCACATCGGCAACCTACGCGCCGATGCAATCCTACTATTTTACCCGACATCAAGGCTAAAATTACAAAGTTAATCGAGGCAGGATTTATTCGGCAATGCCGATATGCCGATTGGATTTCTAATGTGGTTCCTGTGTATAAAAAGAATAGAAAACTTCGTGTTTGCATTGATTTCAGGAATCTTAACAAGGCCACGCCGATGGACGGCTATCCGATGCCCGTTGCCGATTTGCTGATTGATGCTGCTGCTGGACATCGAATTATTAGCTTCATGGATGGTAATGCTGGGTATAATCAAATATTCATGGCTGAAGAAGACATATTCAAGACTACTTTCCGATGTCCAGGTCACGTTGGCTTGTTTGAATGGGTAGTCATGACTTTTGTTCTGAAAAATGCCGGTGCTACTTATCAGAGAGCAATGAATTTTATCTTTCATAAGTATATCGGCACGATAGTTGAAATCTACATTGATGATGTGGTGGTTAAGTATGGAGACTTCGGGAAGCATCTTACCAATTTGCGAAAAATATTGGAGTGCACAAGGGAGCATGGGTTAAAGATGAACCCTAACAAGTGTGCGTTCAGCGTATCGGCAGGACAGTTTCTGGGTTTCATGGTGCATCAGAGAGGCATTGAAATCAGCAGAAAATCTATTGATGCAATTAACAAGGTGGTTGCTCCTGCAAACAAGACTGAGCTGCAGTCCTTGATCGACAAGATTAATTTCATTAGGAGGTTTATATCCAATCTGTCTGGTAAGATTAAATCGTTTAGTCCATTGTTAAAGTTGAAAGCCGATCAAGAGTTTATATAGAAAGAAGAACAACAGTTAGCCTTAGAGGAGATTAAGAAATACTTAGTAAATCCTCCAGTCTTAGTTCCACCTCAACACGGGAAGCCTTTCAGGCTATATTTGTCTGCCGATGTCGGTGTTATCGGATCAGCCTTAATTCAAGAATTTGAAGGGAAGGAATGTGTAATATATTACCTGAGCAGAAGGTTGGTGGATGCTGAAACCAGGTATTCGACCATAGAGAGATTATGCTTATGTTTATATTTCTCTTGCATTAAATTAAGGCATTATTTATTGTCGGCTGAATGCACTATTGTCTGCAAAGATGATGTGGTTAAGTACATGTTATCAATGCCGATCTTGAGTGGACGAATCAGTAAGTGGATTCTGGCACTTTCAGAGTTTGACCTAAGGTATGAATCGGCTAAGGCTGTTAAGGGTCAGGTAATGGCCGATTTTATTACTCAGCATTGTAATATGGTGGGCTCTCTTGAGATTGCTCCTTGGACTTTATTCTTTGATGGGTCTACGTGCAAGGATGGAGCAGGTATCGGTATTCTCTTGATTTCACCCCGAGGACAAAAGTATGAAATCTCGTTGCCGATTGTTGCTACTTCAACAAACAATCAGGCTGAGTACCAAGCTTTACTTAAGGGGTTAGAATTACTCAGGGAAGTGCGTGCCGATGCTGTTGAAATCTTCGGTGATTCCATGTTAGTGATTAATCAATTGATTGGGACATATGAATGCCGAAGTGAAGTTTTGATTGCAGCCCATGAACGGTGTTTGCAATTGTTAAGAGAATTCAAAGAGTATCGCCTTGAGCACATTCCTAGGTTGCATAATGAAGAGACCAATCGGTTAGCGCAGAATGCTTCAGGGTATCAACCGATTCAAGAAGTCACGACATCGGTAACAGTTGCCGATGACTGGAAAAAGGAGATTGCCGATTACTTAAGAGACCCATCTAAGAAGGTTGAAAGGCGTCTGAGGTTCCAAGCCACTAAGTATGTGCTCCTTGACGATGAGTTGTATTATCGGACAATTGATGGTGTTTTGCTTAGATGCCTCGGCAAAGAGGAATAAAAAGAGTTGATGGGTGAAATCCATGAAGGTGTGTGTGGAGCGCATCAATCGGCATTCAAGATGAAGTGGATGATTAGGCGGAATGGATATTATTGGCCGACAATCCTTGAAGATTGCTTCAACTATTTCAAAGGGTGCCAGGACTGTGAGAAGTTAGGTAACATGTAGAGGGCACCTGCATCGGCAATGAGCCTTGGCCGTTCAGAGGATGGGCTATTGATCTCATCGGCCAAATTTATCCGCCATCGAGTAAGGGGCATAAATTTATACTTGTTGCTACCGATTACTTCACTAAATGGGTTGAGGCAATTCCCTTGAAGAAAGTGACGTCGGCAAACATGGTGGATTTCGTTAAAGAACACATTGTGTACCGATTTGGTATTCCTCAGACTATTACTACCGATCAAGGAACCATGTTCACATCGGGAGAGTTTGATGAGTTTGCTGCTGGCATGGGTTTCAAGGTGTTAAACTCTTCTCCTTATTATGCTCAGGCTGACGGTCAAGCTGAAGCAACTAATAAAGGAGTTATTAAGCTTATAAAACATAAGATTGAAGAAAACCCTAGAAGGTGGCATGTAGTGCTAAACGAAGCCTTATGGTCATATCGGATGGCTTGTCATGGTGCAACCAAGGTCTCGCCGTATCAGTTGGTCTATGGACACGATGCTGTCCTGCCTTGGGAAATTAAAACTGGTTCTAGGCGGTTATTGTTTCAGGATCAACCGACAACCGATGATTATGCTACTCTGATGAAAGATGAGTTAGAAGATTTGGCAGGTCATCGGTTGAGGGCGTTGATTAGTATTGAAGAGAATAAGAAGAGGGTTGCCAGATGGTATGACAAGAAAGTAAAAGTAAAGGAATTTGCCGATGGTGATTTGGTTTGGAAGTTAATTTTACCGATCGGGACTAAGAGCTCAAAATTGTGAAAATGGTCCCCTAATTGGGAGGGTCCTTATCGGATAAATCAGTCTGCTCCTGGTAATGCTTACGTTTTGGAAACTCTCGAAGGAGTTGCATTCTCTAGAGCGATCAACGGCAAATACTTAAAAAAGTATTACCCTAGCATATGGGTAGACGCATAGCGTGCTCGTTTGGATGCCGATGAAAGAGAAAATTATATAAGCATCGGTAAAAGCGTATAGACATTATATTACAGAAGTCAAAATCAAAGTGTCAGAGTTACATTTGCCGATACTACAAATAGGTTACAACAAAGAGTGGATGGCTGATATCCCACGCAGGCGAATTTGCTCTATCTCATCCATCTCCTTGGCATCGGCATCAACGGAGCCCTCGACCAGCTTGATTTTCTTTTTCCATAGGATGGCTTGTCGGGCATTCTGGTCCCTTTCTTGCCGCAGAACCCTGATGGTATCGGATAATTGGGCTTTCTGCTGGTTGGCTGCAGTCAGAGCCTCCTCGACCCTTTGTAACTCAGCTAATAGGTCTTCTTTCTTTGCCGATAGCTGAGTGATTTCTTGATCAAGTCCGTTGATGGAGACTTTTGCTTGGCTGATGCCCTTGTGCTTTTCATCGGCAATATTTTTGAACTTAAGCTTTTCTTCCTCGCTCTTGGATTGGGCAGCCCTATCGGCAATGCGACGGGAAAGCCTCTGGTACTAGATTTGCTTACTATCGAGGAAGGTTGCCTGGAAAAGGATTTCCTCCATATCGGCAGGGAGGTGGCCTTGGATATCCTTGAAAGCAATCCTTGCTGCGGATGAATCCTGAATGAGCTGGGGTGTGTCTTGTAGCAGCAAGGAGAGCAATGCTTCAAGCTTGGTCTTGACCTTTGCCGATAGGGCTGGAACAGAGCTCTGTTCCTCTTCATCGTCATCGGGGATGTCGACTGCGAAGGAGAACAGGCTGTCCGCTTGAATGAGGCCTTGGCGTTCATCTTCATCCCTGGGGTTAAGACTGAAGGAGAAGATACTGTCCGGGGAGTCTTGGGCCTAAAAACAGAACAGTTAAAATATGCTGATCGTAAAATTATACTATGAGCTTTAAGGTAATCGACTTACCGTCTTGAAGCGGATCTCCTGCCTGGGACTTGACATACTGGATGGTCCAGCCTCATCTTGGGCATCGGTAGCAGTTGTCGATGATTGAGCCTCCATTGGGGAAGCAGTCGACGCGGTTGTTACTGGTGGTGTTGTCACTGGCGCTGCTTCCGACGTAGTGCCTAGTTCTTGTGGTGGCGACGATGCTTCCTCATCGGGAACTTCGGCCGACGGTGCCGATGCCGACGGTGCCTCCGCTGCTATGGGAGGTGGAGTTATTTCCTCGTCGGGAACTTTGGCCGACGGTGCCGATGGCGATGCCGCCTCCGTTGCTGCAGCGGGTGGAGTTGCCTCCTGATCGGGGACGTCGTCCATCGGCTGGTCAGGGATAGGAGCCGATGGAGGTTCTGTCGATGACGTGCCGGCGGTTGGTGGTGCAACTGGAACCGATGACAGTCTTGCTGGTGGCGCATCGGTAGTGGATGGTACAGTTGGGACCGATGGCGAAGACGGAGAAGCCAGCCTCAGACGCCTCTTCTTCATTGGCGCAGCAGCAGGGGATCCGACCCGCTTTGACAAAGACTGGGGGGGCATCAGCAGCGGGACTGGGAGGTACTTGTCTGCTTGAAGCAGCCGCCAATGACCACATTGCCTCGGAATATAAAGGGAGTTATACAAAAATAAAATGTTGCCGATAAAACAGTATGTAATCGGTACGGGCAAAGATGAGATTACTGCATGAACCCGCGTCAGGGCAGCAGCAGCGGCCGATGTAGCCTTGAGTCTTGCAGGTGTCGGCGTAGGTACCTGTTGAGGGGTGAAGGCAGCCAGCGTAGGGGCTTTGTTGCCGATGATTGATATGTGACCCATTATCCGAAGATTGAAGGGTCTGCCACTGTTGCTCATCGTGGGAATCGGATCATCGGCCTGTCAAGCGCAAAAAGGTTAAGTGCCGATGGTGCAAGCAAAGTAATAAGGAACGCATCGGAATAGAGACTTACTGCATCATCGGGGATGATGTGATCGGCGTCAATCATGTGTCGATAATAGTGCGACGACTTAGCAAATAGTTGGTGCCTCCGTTCTTGCCACCAGGATTTGTATTCGTTCGTGATGAAGGAGGTTGGTGACCAGGAGGACAAGTCAATGTCTGATATATCAGCATCGGGAGGAAGATTGACGACCTTGTTCCAGTCTAGAGCACTGGAAATTGTCTGCCTGGGCTTCACTATTTTTGAGTAGCAGAGTTTGATCGGCAGTTGGCCAAATGCCAGTTGTCTCGCTACTGCCGATGGGTAGTAGAACTCGTAAGATGGAGGGGCATTCTTCCCAGATCCGAAGATATTCACTGGAATAGCTCGGAGAGTGATGCTGGCCTTCATGATTACTTGGTTCTCAGGCACGTTCCCATTGGTGAGGTTGAATAGCAGCGGGAACTGATTGTTTTCATCAAGATATGGCCAATAGAGCCGTTCCGTGGAGGAAAGTCCAGTATAAAACTTCTGAAAAAATGAGCCGAACTGCTCTGTATCGGCATCGGTCCCTGGCAGCACTATGATAGCCTCTCCAAAATTGAGTGGAGGGCGAGTTGCCGATTCATCATCCCTATACTGATGGTCTTCCGATATATCCCTTGGGAATTGTTGGGCGAACAGATCAAACTGAAGGGCCTTGTGCATATGTGCGTTCAGCCACATGTTTACAAACCACCAGGGACCCCAAGATTGCCGATGGGTTCTCCTAGGAGTAACTTCTGGGATACCTGATGTAGAAGGCGGTATACCGATCCAAGAAGATATCTGCCTAAGGGAAGTCTTGTCCCATCGGCAAGTAGCTCAGCTGCAGGGAGATGCATGGTGGTCGGTCCGACAGTTTTGCCGCAGAAGATGAACTTTTCCAGCCACATGTTAAGAAATGTGGCGTGCTCACGTTGGTTTACCGATCCAGTCTTCTGGTACTCGTGGATGTAGCCTGTCCAGCCGCCGATGTTCCGAGTGTTTACCTTGTGCTCGGCTTTCCTGTTGAATAGGGTGAAAGTATCAGGAGAAGAGATGTCTAGGCCGGTCAACATGTGGACATCGGCAAGGGTTGGGGTGGCTGGTCCGTGTCGGAAAAGAAAGGCATTCATGGTGTCCGACCAGAAGTAGGAGGCAGCCATCAGCATGTTCTCGTTCTTTTCCATATCGGCAATTGAAAGCCTGATGCACTAATCCAGACTGCGTTCTTGCCAGTACACCTGCTGTGATCTAGCTACCCTAAGGTACCAGTTCTTCCACCCCTTGGTGGGCTTTGGCCATGACCGGAAGGCATCTTTCCATAATCCTAAGCCAAAGCACTCGGATCTGAAGGGTACCCGGTTGGTTTCTGCATTGATTATGAAGGTGGGATCTGGATTTCCCATGGGGCCTAGGCAGCTAAAGTTGGAATCGGCAAGCGGGATGACTACCTTGTTGTACGGTTCCTAGGGTTCGAGGAAAAGAAAGGGAAGAATCATAAAAGGAACGGGATTGATCCTAGATTCGTGCGGAAAAGAACCAGAAAGCGGTTGGATTAGGAAGAGAGTAGGTCTTACCTTGGGGATGTCGACTTGGATCGCCATTGGAGCAGAAGGAGTGCTTGCGGTTCGTCCTTGGATTGCGGAAAGGAACTGTTGCTCGAACTCGTGTTCTTCGGAGGTGCCGGAGGTTGAAGACGAAGGCGGAGTGTGAAAGTGAAAATGAACTCGGGGTAAAAAGTAGTGTGGATCTCGGTAACTTTTATAAGCTTACTCAGGGGCATTTTGGGGTTCCGATTCACACTGTGCAGGAATGTGGAGAGACCCGCGGTAGATACGCGCGGTGATCAAGGTGATCTGCAACTGTTTGTGCTACAATCGAGGGATTTTATCAATCGAGGTGATCGAGGTTCCGCACGCGGGGATCGAGGAAACTGTGCATTTATCTCGAAGGTAACGGCTACAGTGGAGAGAATTTCGGCACGTAAAGTACTATACGCTCCGAAACTGGGGGGAATGTGTTGACACCGTTTTTCAGCACGTGTCAAATGAGCTAAGGTTTGACTGGTCAGCGGCCGTTCTCCATCGGTATCGGGAAATAATAAGCCAGTATTGCCGATGGGAATATGCTGCGGGAAGACTAAGTGTGCTGCCGATGGAGGCTGGATGGTTCTTGTCGACAAAGGTTAATTGGTGAAGTCGAATAACTTAAGCTATGAAGTTGCTAATGCCGATTGTTGACAGATTACCGATTGCCGATAAGGAGGCATTGCCGATTGCCGATGAGGGGGCATTGCCGATTGCCGATGAAGAGTGGTTGCCGATTGTCGATAGGGACTGATTGGTGAAGACAGTTACCAGTGCAAGGTTGTCGATCGAGAAGTATTGCCGATGCCGATGGGCATGAGGTGCCGATGAGTACAGGGTGACTTAGCGCCTGATATCAGCAGAAGGGTGCCAGTGGTCAAAGAAGGAAGTCGCGGATTGAAGGGGTCTGCCGATGGAAAGTTTCCATCGAGGAGAGGTATAAGGAAAGTGGTGATTTTGTACCAATATTATTATAGTAGTTTGAGTCTGACTCTTGCATGAGTTGTTTATTTTCCTTTAAAATAGGTGTGTTTGTTTAGGGAAATAAATATTGTTATTTTAGATCCGACTCCTGCGTGAGTCAGTTTCCTTAAAGTTAGGGGTTTGTTTTAGGAAGGATACGAGTCGTGTCTTTGTACAACTCTCCATGTGGGAGTATAAATATGTGCCCGAGGGCTACGAAAAAGATGAATCAATCCAATATCAAACAAACCAATTTTACTCTTATTCTACTTTTATCGCAATTTACCCTTTTTGCATTAGTTATAGCTTATCAACGAGTTCTTCAAGCTTCGACGGGCTGCATCACCTTGATCTCCGTCAAAATCCTTGCAAGTTCCGTGTGGGAGTACCTTTGAGCCTTGGCATCCGGGCGCATCGCTGTTGCCTCGTTCAGCTCTGGTCTAGTTATCCTGATCAAGCCTCAATCCCAGCATCCGGGCGCATCGCCGTTGTCTAGATTGGATCTTGTTCTAGTTATCGTCCTTGTCGATTAACTGGTCAAATCGACTGGCACGCCTCCGGATATCAAATTTTGGGTATAAGCCCGAGGTGTTCGCAGATCTTGACGCTTTTTGTGTCAACAGTAACATAGGGCATAGTCTCATCGAAGGTAATTTCACAAGTCCCCATCACTCGGTTAGTCTCAAGGTTAAGTGCATGATAAGCACGAGAGTGAGTAGAATAACCCAGAAAGATACCGTCAGAAGACCGTGATTCAAATTTATCCAACTTACCGCCCTTTTTGAGGATGAAGCACCTGCACCCAAACACCCGTAGGTGACTTACCTTGGGTGGTCTCCCAAATCGCAACTCATACGAAGTCTTCTTGAAAGCTCGGAGAAAAATGCGATTGGAAACATAGCAAGCAGAACTGAGTACTTCGGCCCAGTACCGCCTAGGAGTCCTATGCTCATCGAGCATCGTCCTGGCCATCTCAACAAGGGTCCGATTCTTGCGCTCAACAACACTGTTCTGCTGGGGAGTGTGAGGTGAGGAAAACTGGTGATCGAGACCCAAAGAAGAGCAAAGAGTTGCAAAGTGAGCATTTTTGAATTATGTGCCATTGTCACTGCGGATAGCTCTCATGACATTCTTAGGTAGCTCATTTTGCAATCTCAAAATCAGATCTCGAACAAGTGGAAAAGCCTCATCCTTACTCTCCAAAAAGAACACCCAAGAGTACCTCGAGTAGTCATCAACGACTACAACAACATACCACTTCCCTCCTTCCGACCTGACCCGAGCTAGACCAACTGTGTCCATGTGTAAGAGCTCGCCTGGTCGAGTGGTCATGATCTCAGTCACAGGAGGATGGGAAGCAACAACTAACTTGCCATGCCTGCAAGGATGACAGGCCAAATCCTTCTTGAACTTTAGCTTTGGCAATCCTTAGATAAGGTCCATTGAGCTAAGCCTTGCAAGCAAGTCAAAACTCAAATGTCCCAATCTCCTATGCCAGTTCCAAAGCTCGGAAGAAGAACTGACAAGAAGACAACGAGAAGGTCCGGAAGATATAGAAAAATCTGTACGAAAAACCTTTCTGAAGGGTAAAATCCAGCAAACAAGCTCACCACGAGAGTCCAAAATCCGAGAGAGATTAGGCTTGAAAATCACTTCAAAGCCATCATCAAGGAGTTGCGAAACCGAAAGAAGGTTAAAATGCAAATTCGCAACCAAAGCAACAACCTTGAGGACAAAAGAAAAGTTCACTCGGATGGGCCCTCGGGAGACAACCTTACCTTTACTCTTGTCCCCGAATGTAATGTACTCAGTGTGGCGCACGGGGTCGAGGCTGGAGAACCACTTGGCACTTCCAGTCATATGGTGTGAACATCCGGAATCCACAAGCCAAGTCTCCTCCAATCCTCTTTCATACATCAATAAAAAGACATAGGGTGAGCAAACAGACCAACACTGGGGTTAGTAAACTATGAAGGATACCAGTGTTGTCCCACTTTCCCAAAGAAAGGGTTAGGAGAAAAACCAAACATCTCCTGCCCCACGGAGGGATAGCGATAACCACGATAGGGAAAATGTGGTCCGCTAATGAAGGGTGGAGTAAAGCCACCACCACGAGGCCCGTAGTCGTATGGGTCACGACCGGTACCCCGCCGGGCATGAACACCATGTGGTCTCGCCTTCTGAGGCCTAGCACCTTGAGGCATTGTACCTCTAGGCCTAGTAGTGCGCCTCCGAACTTCCGGTTCACGCACCCCAACTCGTGGGTGGTACATGTCCCGGTTGTTCAACTCAACCTGCCTCCGATCATCTCTCTTCCTCCTGAAGCAAAACTCAGCCAAGTGCCGATCCCGCTCACAATACTCACAATGGTACCTCACCACACTCTTGGTAGGCACTCTTTTGTTGGGTTGGGTGGCTCTAGCTTTCTTAGGAAGGGGATCACTAGAGATGTCTGGCAGTGTGTCAAGTGGGTTGCGTAGATAGTTCGGTTTTGCAATCCACACTTGCTTCTATGGAGTGGTTTTGGGTGGCTCTTCAAACACACCATATCTCACAGGAAACTTGGAGGGGTCGGTAGGCTTTGGTGGAGTGATCTTGGTAAGCTTGGGAGTTGTGGTGGGTTTCTCATTCTCGCTCAAACCACTGCACTCACCGATCTTACCAAACAAGCTATCTTCCTTCCCACCTATAGCAAAGCCTACTCCCGTGCTGTAAGCCCTTTTGCATTGGCTAAGCATCATCCCCAACTGCGGCTCTCGGCAAGACACCCAGTTCAAGACGGACCGAAGGTATGTGTTTTCTTCCTCGGTTCGCATCTTGTCGTGTCTGCACGACGCGATCTCAAGCTCCAAAGCCTCAAAGCGATCCGACTCTCTAGTGCTATCTGAGCTGACCTTCTCTAGCACAGCAATCCTAGCATCTTTTTGTGCCATCTCAGAACGCAAGCCTAAGCAAGACTTGCACGCACCAAGTAAGCTAGGCCTAGCCTTCAGCTCATGAACCTCCTCAAGTAGAGTGCCATACTTGTCCTAGAGAGTGACAAGATCAGACATGTGAATGGCGCAAGCATCACACTCTACCTCCTCGGTAACCACCACAGACGCCTTAGCAAAATCTAGCTCATGAAGCGCGCTAAGGTACTTCGCCTTAAAGTCGTTCCTCTCTACAGCAGCACGCTTGAGCAACGCATCTTGACTCATCAAGGCGTCGTTCAGAGACTCAATCTCAAGGGAGAGGGATTCGACGGTTGGTGGTACCTCGGGTGTGTCGGAGTCGTAGTCGTAGTCAGGGCCTTCCTTGCGCTTGTGGACCTTGCCTTCTTCAATCGCCATTGTGCAAAAGCCACCGTGCTTGGCGTCGGCGTAAAAGCATAGGCCGTCGAGCTTGTCCTCAACCTTTCCCTTGGACTCATCATCTCTTGAAGAAGCACCTCCGTCGGAGGAAGCATCGATGTCGCTGAGGGAGGCGAGGAAGGCTCGGTGCTTGGCCTTCACCTTGTCGATCACCTTCTTGGAGGACCTTTGGTGGTAGCCACCCTTGGGCTTGTGCTTGTCCTCGAAGTGGTGCTCGCGCTTGTCCTTGCGCTTGGTGAAGCCGCCCGTAGCTTTCTTGGGGCAGTTTGCGATGAAGTGATCCTCATCACCGCAACAACAACACCCCTTGGCTGAGCCACCACGCCGACGGTTCAAACGGTTGTTGTGAAACCGTGAGAACTTGGTGATGACCAAAGCCAGCTCATCATCTCCAAGAGCCCCCACTTGCTCCTCCGTCACAGAAATCAAAGATAAGGCAAACAAGTAGTGTGAAGGGTCAGAGGAGGAAGAAGACGTACTGCCGGGGCCCGAAACCAACGCCATATAAGGTTTTGACGGGTTCTCAAGCTTGGCCCGGGTCTGGTAGTAAATCTCCGAGGACTTGAGCTTGCTGAATAGCTCGTCCACGGTCAGGGAATCATAGCCCGGTGACTCCTGAATGGCAGCCACCTTCATCTCCCACACCTTCCGATCAAGAGCATGCAAAAGCTTGATAGCCATCTCATGATCATCGTAAGGCAAGTTGGCCCGATTGGCAGACATCTTGTTGACGATAGATTGGAAGCGAGTGAACATCCCGTCAACAGATTCACCGGTCAACTGAGCAAAGTTCTCGTACTCTCTACGGTACGTGTCAAAGAGTCTGGACTTGATCTGAGGGTTGCCCTCATGATATCTCAAGAGTGTTTGCCAGATCTCCCGTGTCGTAGTGAGACTCGAAACCCGCTCAAACTCCGGAAGAGACAGACAAGAGAAGAGAATGTTGCGGGCTCTTGCATTAGATGCATGCTGCATGACCTGGTCATTGGTGATCCGAGCCTCAAGAACCACGTAGTTTTCATTCTCACAAATCTCCCAAAACTTTGTATCAAGCCCTTGGAGGTAAGCAGACATGCACACCTTCTAATAGGCAAAGTTGGTTCCATCGAAGTAAGGAGATTTACCAGCACCTCGCTCCATGTCACCTTCTCGGATCAAGAATCGTGTAAGGTGGATTGATCCTTAACCGGCTCTGATACCAATTGAAGGACCAAGAACGGCGACCAGAGGGGGGGGGTGAATGGGAGCCTCAAATTTCTCTCGAAATGTTCGGGCCACTCTTCCGAAAAACCAAACCCAGTTGCTGGGTGCTCAACCTCCCCAGAGCAACGTGAGCGGGGATTTAGACGAAAACAGAGAAAAGAGAGCTCACCCGCTGTGGAGGAAAAACACCGGAAACCCCAAAACATAGGTTCTCAACCCCTCGGGAAAAGAGGCAAGAACCTAGGCAAAACGGGAGAAAACAGCAAAGCACAGGAGGCTCCGGACAACCTTGGTGAAGACCACCGGACCAATGGAAGTGGTCCGGTGCCTTGGTCCGGTGCACACCAGGACACCACCGGACTAGTCCGACGCCTACTTTGGAAAGTCCGGAGCTCACCCTGAAGACATGCAGTAACTGCCTAGGCTCCGGACAACTAGTCCGACGCTCACCGTCGGACTATAGGAAGTGGTCCGGTGCACACAGAGCAAAAACCACAGCAAGCACCCTGGCTTCAGACCACTCGTCCGGTGCTCACCGTCGGACCAATGGCTCTGGTCCAACGCTCTGAGCAGTTAGACGGCCTCCTGTGACTTGACCACCGGACCAGTGACCTATGGTCCGGAGCCTAGTCAAATTGGTCCGAAGGCTAGTCCGGAGCTCAGGATCAGAAAGTTGTTCTTCGCAAAAACGAACTTCTCTCCGCCAAATCTTCACAAAACTCAACCAAATGATCACCAACTGCAACCAAACTTTGTAGGCATGATCCTAGTGCAGTTGGGGAGCTATCTCGAAGAAATCATCGCTCAATTTGGAGAGGATAAACTGGAACACTCGGATTTGGGGGAGAAGAGAGCAAAACGAAGAACGCCACAAAGAAAACGCCCGATCTATGCACTCGTGAGGTTTGAGGAGAATTCCTTCAATGCAAAGAAGCTCCTCACGAATACGAACAACTTGGTTCAAGTCAATTTTACAAAGCTACTCTCAACAAAGAGAAATCATCTCGGGAAAAAGATAGAGCAAAAGCAAAACGTGAAGAACACAAGCAAAACAGGGACACCATCACGAAATCAAAGCCACCATGGCTTAGGAGGTTACGGCCTCCGATTCCTCGCGACAAACTCAAGTTCTTACAAAGGTTGGTGGAAGCAACCTAGGGATCTCATGAACTAGAGAGAGAGAGAGTTGGGGCAACTAATTAGGGTTCAAGAGATGGGATGAGGGATACCCCTTCACCCCTACTTATCGGGCTTTAGCTATTTCCCAAAGACCCCCCTAGATACATTGAGTGAACTACCTAGACTAAGCATTGCAGTCCAAGCTCCGGAAAATATCTCCCGCATTTTGAATGGACGGCCCCGCTTCCTGCCGGGAGTTGCTGGGCAGAACAACAAGGAATGATCTTCAATGTAGTTGGCTGATTTGCCCACTATGTCAATGGAGCTGTGATGTATTTGTAGATATGCATTTGGTTCACTTGTTGGCATGCGTGTTGAATCCCTCTTAATAGTACGGCATACCTAACTCAAATTCAAAGTATAAAAGAATTTAAACCCTTTGAGCTTGTTGCCATGCACTTTTGTAATTTGAGGGGTCCGCCAACCTGTTCATCAACCTCCTTAAGTTTAACCTGCTTGTCATACTTACAAAGTCTCATTAGTTTCCTAAATATGTTGTCATGTCACCAAAACCCACTTTAGGGCTTGATTGCACTTTCAATCTCCCCCTTTTTGGTGATTGATGACAACACACTTAGAACTTACAAAAGTGAATAATAATTTGAGTCAATGTAAGTCATAGGTGTAGGAGCTCCCCCTAAATGTGTGAATAGGAATTTGAATTTCCAAATTTGGCATGAAAGGCCAAAATTTCACATATTGGAGTGAAGTAGGGCTCCCCCTACATCCATGGCTGTTGTGGGGTGCTGAAAAGGTGTCACAAGAATATACGTGATGCATATGAACCTGTCTCAACACAAATCAGAGGACTTGCTGTCAGAGCAGCCCGGCACTGCCGGCCTGACTGTTGGCAGCAGGACTGCGGAAGCACAAGCACAGCCACACAGCGCGCTAGGATTAAAAACTAAAAGCACACTAAGACAAACATTATATATATGAGAGAGTTTCATGTTGCTCTCTCATCTCACAAACTAAAAACTAAGATAACTAGCAGTTGCTGCTCCTCCATGACCGTCGAAAGATGTTGTACCCCCTTCACTTAGTAATTCTCCCCCTTTGGCAACAAGTCACCAAAAAGAGAGAAGAACCAAGAAGAAAAAGATACAAGCTAGTCGTTGTCCTCCTCCATATGGTCATCATCATCATCATCCTCATGTTCGTCTTCATCATCACCATCATCAGGGGCTGAAGCAAAGTGAGTGCCAGGAACTGATGCACGCTTGCTGCATCTACGAGTCTGTGGCTGCTCAATCTCCTCCTCCTCATCATCATCACCAACATAGGTGGACTCCTCACTGAACTGTGGTGGTGGTGTGGGAGGATCAAGCTGCCTGAGGCCTTGCTCCTTTCGGAGCTCTCTGATCTCAAGTCTGGTTTGGTAAGAGTGATCATTTGCATAGCAGATGCTAGCAAAGATCTTCTTTAAGATCCTACCAAGCTTGCCCTTCTTCCTACCTCTGGAAGCTGCTGCACCTGAGGACTCAGGGATATTTGCTACTGCTGATGTCCTGGTGTCTCTGGGAGGAGTGTTCACCTCCTGAATTGCTGTAGCATGAATGGCCTTCTCTGCTCTATAAGGCTTATGGACAACGTCCTTGTTGAAGATCCGGCCAGTCACCATCTGAATGATGAACATCAGATAGGGAGCATAGGGCAGCCCCCTTCTAGCATCCTCTGCAGCAATGCATATCTCATCCCATAAGAAGCGAGCAACTGAAAACGGTGGTGCTCCACCTCTCATCCTCCTCAACACATTTTTGGATTTGTTGTAGAGGTTTGAAGGGGATCCCACCTTGTGATAGAGAGTGGTCCTGAAAAGGTTGTTCAAGGTATAATACTTGCTCCTCAAACCTTTTATCAGACTATCTGCCTTATGAGGCTCGATGTAGAGAGAAGAAATCGCATCATTTAGCAGCCCTCTCTCATCATGAACATTGAAGCATTCTCTGTCCTCCTCACCAAAGCCAAGGAGGCGAGCAAATGTCACATAGTCAACTCTGTAGTGCACACCCTCTGTCATCTAGTGCATCACAAAGTTCTCCCTATCCAGATAGTAGGTGGAGTAGAACTGATGGATGATCTCTGTGTTCCACCCATTCTGGAAACCCATCCAGTGATATATCCCAAGCTGCCTACACTGATCAATGACCCTGTCAAACACAGGATCTCTCTTGATTTCCAAGTGCTCCCAATTAACATACTTCATTTTGATCACTCTGGGTTTTGCATCTTGAAAGTGGACAGTGAGATAATAGTCGGAATGAAACACATTCCAGAACCTGTAATCCACACTCATCTCCTTTGGCACATCATAGGGATTGATGGCCCTTTGCTCCTAGACTGTCCTCCACTGGTTTTGGTAGTTGACTCTGACTTTGGCAGGGGTGTCCTGAGGCTCTCTGACAAGCACCTCCTCAGGATGCTCAACAAGATGTGAGCCATCGAACAACCCCAAATCCGTGGGTGTCCGAGGAAAAACACCTTCTGCGATGGTTCTCCCTGCCCTCTACAACTCCTCCTCTTGAATGATTCTTTGTCTGGGATTCAGGCCATCATCAGCTCTCTGAGTGCGAGTCTTGGACCTCACTCTTCCTCTTCCATTGCCACATGATCCACCGGCGTCCATCTATGCATTTAAAAAGGAGAAAAGGTTAAGTTGCTGCACTTAGAATAGTGACTGAAACTCTAGTGGAGAGATTTAACCAAAAATTAGGGTCAAAAGACGATTGTAGAAGCATATGCATGGGTGCTGCTACCTAGGGTCCGACACTGCCGGCCTGGTGCAGACAACACCAATGCATGCTTCATAAATCCTCCATTGAAACCAAGTTTTGATCAAATCTAACTACTGGAGGTACATTACTATACATAATGCAACCACTAACAACCTAAATCCCATCTCAAAAACCATACATTGCATAGATCGACCCAAGTTAGAGTTTCAAGTTATTACCTTTGAAAGAGAGGGGTGAGGATGAAGAAGGTCGAGCTTGAATGGAGCTTGACACAGGGAGGAAGATCCTCCACCCCTCCTCCAATGGCAGCACCTCCAAAGGGGTAGCACTGTCGGGGGGGAGAGAGGGACCTCCGGGCTCCTTGTGTCTCCTTAAGGTTGAGAGAAGAGAGGAAAGGTGTTGCTGTTGGGGGGATATAACTTGGGATGGTGTTCCCTCGGGTTGGGGAGAGAAAATAAAGCAAAACCCGAGAGCTAGGACTTGGGCCCGACAGGCTCGGGTCCCTTAAGTCCCGGCACTGCTGGCCTAGCTAGGCAGTGAGGCACTATGCCACATTTGTACTAAATATTTATGCAATTGTGGACACATACCCCTTGCCATGTGCTGGTCAGTAAGAAAATCAACAATCATACTATGACCAACACATTCAAGATTCTTTCAAAATTGGTTTTGAAGCACATAATTGAAACTTTTCAAAGTTTTGCCTATGTCGCTAGGTGGACAAACAAGTGTGCGCTATAGTTCAAACCACGTTACGAGAATCAAGTATATTCAGTTCACTACGCAAAGCACAAAACCTTGTCTCATCGAGAGGCTTGGTGAAGATATCGGCTAGCTGCTTATCGGTGCTCACATGGCGAGTTGTGATATCTCCTTTTAATTCGTGATCTCTCAAGAAGTGATGACGGATGTCTATGTGTTTGGTTCTAGAGTGACTAACCGGGTTATTTGCAAGTTTGATGGCACTCTCGTTATCACACAAGAGAGGTATCTTGGTGAATTGACATTCGAAATCTTTTAAGGTTTGCCTCATCCAAAGTAGTTGAGCACAACATGCGCCGGCTGCAACATACTCGGCCTCGGCGGTGGAAAGGGCTACACAATTTTGCTTCTTAGAAGTCCAAGATACTAGGGACCGTCCAAGGAATTTACACGTCCCCGAAGTGCTTTTTCGGTCTACCTTGCAACTGGCGTAATCAGAATCCGAATACCTAAGTAGATTGAACTTAGAGCCCTTAGGATACCATAAGCCAAGGTTAGGAGTGAAAACTAGATATCTCAAAATTCTCTTAACGGCCATTAAATGGCACTCTTTCGGGTTAGCTTGAAATCTAGCACACATGCACACACTAAGCATTATGTCCGGCCTAGATGCACATAAGTAAAGGAGAGATCCAATCATGGAGCGATATACCTTTATGTCCATGGATTTCCCTCCTTCATCAAGATCAAGATGTCCATTAGTTGGCATGGGAGTCTTGATTGGCTTGGCATTGGCCATTTCAAACTTTCTCAACATATCATGGGTGTACTTGGTTTGGCATAAGAAAGTCCCTCCCTTGAGTTGCTTGATTTGAAAATCGAGGAAGAACTTTAGCTCACCCATCATGAACATCTCAAATGTCTTAGTCATGATCCTACTAAACTCATCACAAAATGATTGGTTAGTACTACCAAATATTATGTCATCGACATATATTTAGCACACAAAGATTTCCTTATCAAGTTTACGAGTGAAGAGAGTAGGATCCGCTTTGCCTATTTCAAATCCATGTTTGAGTAGAAAATCCTTAAGGCATTCATACCATTCTCTTGGTGCTTGCTTAAGCCCATAGAGCGCCTTATGGAGCTTAAAGACATGATGAGGGAACTTGGGATCTTCAAAGCCCGGTGGCTGCTCAACATAGACCAACTCTTGGATTGGGCCATTGAGAAATGCACTCTTCACATCCATTTGTTGAAGCTTGAAATCATGATGGGCAGCATAGGCTAAAAGCATTCGAATTGCTTCAAGCCTAGCCACCGGTGCATATGTTTCTTCAAAGTCCAAGCCCTCCACTTGAGTGAATCCTTGAGCCACCAATCTTTCCTTGTTCCTTGTCACCACATCTTGCTCATCTTGCTTGTTGCGGAAGACCCATTTTGTTCTAATCACATTAGTGTTGGGTCTTTCCACCAATGACCAAACTTTGTTCCTTTCAAAGGTCTTTGGTGGGTGAGGTGCACCTACTTGCTTTCCGGCTTGGCAAGCACTACAAATTCTATCCTTCTCAAAATGAACATTGGTTAGTCCAAGAATGTGTTCATCTTTTAGGAGTTTGGCCAAGTTCCTCATCCCAACATGAGCTAGTCAGCGTTGCCATAGCTAACCCATGCTAGATTTTGCCACTAAACAAGTCTCAAGCTTAGCTTTACTTTTGTTGAAATCAACTAGGTAAAGCTTGCCCTTCAAACGACCCGTAAAGACAATAGAGGAATCCTCCCTATTAAAGACTTCCACACCCTTATCCGTAAAGAGACAATTGAAGCCCATCTCACACAATTGAGAAACGGACAACAAGATGTAACTCAACGAATTCACATGTAAAATATTTGAGATAGAATGATCAAGAGTAATAGTAACTTTACCAAGTCCAATCATTTCCCCTTTGGAGTTATCACCGAAGACAATATTCTCACTTGCATTTGATGTAGGGGAATATGATGAGAACATACTCTTCTCTCCGGTCATATGATTTGTACATCCACTATCAAGCACCCAACTTGATCCACCGGAGGAGTATGCCTACAAAACAAGTTTAGTTCCTAGATTTAGGTCCCCAATCAATCTTGGGACCTTGCATGTTAGTCAGAACAATTTTTGGAACCCAAATGTTTATGCTCCTTTTATCATGTTTCTCATCACCCACAAACTCTGCAATGACTTTACCACGGTCATTGCATTTCAACATGTAGCATGAGGACAAGATTCCTTGGGGTGACCTTTTCTTGGGTTGATATGCAAACTTGTTTTTGGCCACCCAGATTGAGTCCTTGGGTTTCTGAGAAACCTGCTTTTGCTGGGGCATCCTCTTGGCATGGGCTTGGGGCTTAGCTTGATCAGGTGAAGCAATGGTAGCCTTCCCTTTCTTGGGGCGCGGCACTGCCGTCCTGAGGTCCGGCACTACCGGCCTCTGGTCCAGCAGAGCTGCTGTCTGTGCAGGCTTATCTGCACCAATGCTTCCCTTCTTATCAAACTTGACACACTCAATGCCTTTGATCATTTTTCTACCATTGGTTTTACCTCCTTGAGTGTGTCCAAGCCCATCTTTGATTGATGGATTCCTTCCATCCTTGTATTGGATCTTCTTTGGCTCAACTTTGTCTTTGTCATTCTTCTTTGAAACTGAAATGACATTATTAAGCCTTGCTATTTCTTTCTTCATGGCCTCCTTGTTGGCAAGGTTAGTGGAATAGGCATTCATATCAACATTATAGCATTTTCCACAACCTTGACTAGTGGATGGAGAAGAGGCATCATTTGATTTAGAGAGATGTGAGTTGCCCTCCCATAGAAGAGAGTATTGTGCCTCAAGCTCTTGATGCTTTTCAACCAAGCCACAATGCTTTTGCTTGAGGTCACCACACTCCTTCTTAGTGAGAGCATGGGCTTCTTGTTCTTTGGCCAAGGCCTTAGTCATAGAGCTCACCTCACTTCTTTCTAATTCAAGAGCTTCCTCACTAGCAATGTAAAGATCCTCTTGTTTCATAAGAGTCTTTTCTCTAGATGCTAGCTCAGCTTTGGTTGCCTCTAATTCATCCAATATATTAGCAATGAAGAGTTTTGTCTTAGGATCCATGTTACTAGTTATTTCATTTATCTCTTCATCACTAGATTCATCATCACTAGAGCAATCACTAGAATCACTACTAGAGATATTTTTTGGGGGAGGAGCTTTGTGCGAACACATGGTGGATAAGTACCCATGGATGTTCAGCTTTGATGATGAGTGATTGACCAACACGTGAGTGTTTCAGTTTGAGTGGCTTACCCTAACCTCTGCGAAGGCAGAAATGTGTGCTTGTCTATCGACTTGTGGTGTGAAGGTGCTATGCCTAGTGACAGTGGTCAATGGCGTGGACAAGGTCAAGTAGAGGCTTGCCGTGCCGATGGACTGAGAGCAGTGAAGGGCGGAAGCGGGGCTTAGACTGAGGGACCATGGGCGCCGGCGGACTAGCTGTGGTGGCTAGTACTTGGCACCGGCGAGTGCGAGAAGACATGGAGGTAGACCGAGTCGACCAAGTCAAGACGGTGGACGCGCGAGTCGAGCGGAGGCTTAGGGGACTCGGAGTCCGACCGGGCGAAGACAAGGTGGCTCGAGTCGAGTGGTTTGGTGGTTTGGGCCTCAAAACCATCCGAGGACGGTTTCCGAGTTTGGGCCTCAAAACTCGGGGTTCGGTAGTTGAGCCCAAATCTACCGGTGGCGGGTTTCCTGGGTTTGGGCCTCAAAACCTAGGCGGAGCTTCCGAGGAAGCGGGGATGGCACGTGGCGGAATCGTAGAGGTTGCATTGAGGCGGCGACAACTCCCGACAGGAAGCGGGGCCGTCCATTCAAAATGCGGGAGATATTTTCCGGAGCTTAGACTACAATGCTTAGGCTAGGTAGTTCACTCAATGTATCTAGGGGGGTCTTTGGGAAATAGCCAAAGCCCGATAAGTATCCCTCATCCCATCTCTTGAACCCTAATCATTTGCCCCAACTCTCTCTCTCTCTCTCTAGTTCATGAGATCCCTAGGTTGCTTCCACCAACCTTTGTAAGAACTTGAGTTTGTCGCGAGGAATCGGAGGCCGTAACCTCCATAAGCCATGGTGGCTTCGATTTCGTGATTGTGTCCCTGTTTTGCTTGTGTTCTTCGAGTTTTGCTTTTGCTCCCTATTTTCCCGAGATGATTTCTCTTTGTAGGGAGTAGCTCATGCAATTCCGTTTGAAACAAGTTGTGCGTAATCGTGAGGAGCTTCTTTGCATCGAAGGAATTCTCCTCAAACCTCACAAGTGCATAGATCAGGTGTTTTCTTTGTTGCGTTCTTCGTTTTCCTCTTTCTCCCTCAAATCCGAGTGTTCTTGTTTATTTTCTCCAAATTGAGCGATGATTTCTTCGGGATAGCTCCCCAACTGCACAAGGATCATGCCTACAAAATTTGGTTGCAGTTAGAGTTCATTTGGTTGAGTTTTGGGAAGATTTGGAGGAGAGAAAACAATTTTCGCATTTCTGTGCTCTGCTCGAGGGCGCCGGACGCTCTGAGTTTTGGCGTCGGACGATCCGCCGAGGCGTCGGACACAAAGATGTTCTGACGTCAGTGTCAGTCGCGTTCTTCCGCGTGTGTGTGAGTTTGGCGCCGGACGCTGTCCATCGTCCGTCGCCCTGCGTCCGTTGCTTTGCTAGTTTGTTTGGATTTTCAGTGTTCACTGGAAGCCCGACGGACGCTCCCCTAAGTGTCCGTCGCACAGCGTCCGATGCCAATGGACGCTCACCCAAGCGTCCGTCGTCCAGCGTCCGACGCCCTGCCTTCTACTTCTCCTCTGCAAGGCTTTCTGGAAGGCCGACGAACGATCTCTTAGCGTCCGACACCTTGCGTCCGTCGCCCTATTGTCCAGCGTCCGTCGCTTGTCTTTGGGCTTTTTGCTTGGGGTTTTTGCCTCTTTCACATAGGGGTGGAGAACTCAATCTTGGGGGTTTCCGGTGGGTTTTCCTCCACTGCCGGTGAGCTTTCATTTCTCCATTTTTGTCTGAATCTTTCGATCGAAATTTGAGGCTCCCATTCACCCCCCTCTGGTCGCCGTTCTCGGTCCTTCACTTTGGCTTTGGGTTTTGATTTTACCTTCTCACCCTTTGCCACGAGACAAGTGTGAGGGAAGTCTTCATCATCGGACATGTTGTTGAAGAGCCTTGGTGAAGTGGATGGCTTGTGAATAGCTGTTGTGGACATCTCCTCTTCTTCACTTGAGCTATCGGTTGATTCATCCCAACCATGTCCAATGTGAGCTTCACCCACATTTCTTCTCCCTTTCTTGTAGTCACCCTTGTCTTCTCTCTTGCCTTTGCCAAATTTGTTGTCTTCCTTCTTGTTTGGCCAATCGGCAATGAAGTGTTCGGTGCTACCACACCTAAAGCAAGTTCTAGATTTCTTGATTGGGAACTTCCTCTTCATGAGCTTGTACCCATTGCTCTTTATGCCCTTGTTGAATCTTCTCATGAATAGGGCCATGTCATCAATGTTCTCTTGTTGCTCATCTTCACTTCCACCATCACTTGATGTTGAAGCTTCGGGTTGATGCTTGATGATCTTGCTTGCTTGAGCTTTGCTTGAAGATGCTTGCTTGCTGTTTTTGGGGCAGCTAGGGGCTTATTTATTTGTGCTCTTGTTTGCCTTGAGAGCCACATCCTTGATCTTCATGCCCTCCAACCTTGTTTGTATCTCTCCAAGATTCTTCCTTTCTTGTGTTTCTTCTCTTTGTAGATCAAAGGTGATAATCCTTCCAAGCACATCACTTGGTGTGAAGTACTCAAACCTATTCTTATCTCTAATCAATGTTACCACGATTTCATTTCTTGGAGAATAGGTTTCAAGCATGATCTTGACAACCTTGTGGTCATTTACTTCTTCACCACCAAGTCCTGTTATCTTGCCAACAATAGTCATCAATCTATCAAACATTTCTTGTGGCCCTTCACCTTCATTGATCACGAACTGGTTGAGTTTGGCCATCAACAAATCAATCTTGGACTGCCTCACTTTGCTCACACCTTCATGTGCAAGATGCAAGGTGTACAATATTTCCTTGGCCACTTCCAATCCCATGACCTTGTTGTACTCATCACCATCCAATGCACTTAGCAACACACTAGTTGCTTGTGCATTGAGTTGGATGCACCGAAGCTCGGTAGTGGTGGGGCTGGTGGGATCAACCGGAGGATCACATCCATTGTGCATAATCTCCCAAGCACCGGGGTGAAGACCTACAAGATAAGATTTCATCAAGTGTTTCCACTTGGCAAAGTTAGTTCCATCAAAATGAGGCAATTTGCCCGCGGGAACATGTAATAAAGGTTTATGCTCATGTTTAGAAATGGATGAATAATCAAAGGATATGGCAGAGTATTTCTTGCTGCCATCATCCTTCTTCTTCTTCTCATCCTTCTTTGCAATCTTGGAGGCTTGGTATGATACATCATCATCACCATCGGAGCTATTAGAATAAACCTCTACTTGAGAGACTTACTCTTTGCTTTTCTTAAGCTTCTCCTCCGTTGCCTTGAGCTCCTTCTTGAGAGCTTTCACTTCTCTTCTATGAAGCTTGTCAAGCTTCAAGCTCTTGGCTTCATTGAGAGCTTTCACTTCTCTTCTTTTTGCAATTTTCTTGTTTCTTTCCTCAATCTTCTTTCTTCTTTTCTTCTTGCTCTTTCTCCAGCGGACATGAGAGGAGTGGTCAAGTATTCCTCTGAGTCCACACTCTCACTGTCCGTGGCATGTACGTCCATCTCCTTGGGGTCGACCACCTTGACCTTGGGATCAACCTCCTTAGCCTTACCCTCTTCGTCCATTACCTCGCACGGTGAAGTGCTTTCTAAGGTAACCTTGCTTTAATACCACTTGTAAGGACCTGATTAGCCTAGAGGGGGGGGTGAATAGGCCTGTTTTTCAAAACTTAACAACTTGTTAGCACAGGCCCGACACTGCCGCCGTTGGGTCCGACACTGCCGGGGTGGCCGACACTGCTGGCCTCTGGGGAGTAGTGCTGGTCACAGGGACAGATCAAAGCACAATTCAAAATGTAAACTAAATATGGAAATTGTGCTGGAATAGAAACCTGCCTAGAGGTGTAAGGAACCTCTAGTACCACCTGAAGATGGTAGCAACACACCCACCGAGTAGATCGGGTCCAAACCCTAGAAATCACCTTGCAAACAATATATATCAAAGTAAAGTAACAAGCACGCGGTGACACAAGATTTGACCCGTGGTTTAGCTCGCCACCAAGGATTTCCTATGTCCACGTTGTTGAGGTGCGCCACACAAGGCTCCACAAAGGCTAGATCTTTCCTCGGTCTCAAGTCAAGAGAATGAACCCTTGAGATGAGAGAAGTATATTAGCAAATAGATGGGTGATACAAACTTCCCTAGGCTACCACACGAAGGAGGCAAGCTCAAGGGCAACCTCTAACTGGCTAGGAGCAAAGCTCCCAGAGTAAAGAACTCAAACCGCTGACCACCACGCAAACCAAATGCTTGTGGGAGTGAAGATCCGAGGGAGAAGCTTATTCTCAAAGCTTGGAGGCTCAATCTCTCAAAGAATGATTGGAAATCAGTGGAGGAGAGTGGATGAGCACCAAGGGAGAAGGGAGAGCAAGAGAGGAGCTTCTCTTTCTGTTCTTGCGAAATGTGAAAGTCAGAATGGAAGAACTAGCCGTAGGGGGTGAGTGAGGGATGATTAAATACCTCCTCACTGTCCACTAGCTGAAAGTAAGAATGGCAGAACTAGCTGTTGGGGTGAGTGTGGGGTCATTCTCCCTTTCAAAGAATGGGTGAGCACTTTCTTTCTCATGACATTTCAAGTCATTCTCAAGGCTTGAATGAGTCATGACTGTTGGCGAGATTGACATTAGCTCACCCTGTGGATCAACAACTGGTTTAGATTCTAACCCTTTGAAGAGAGGTTCGGAAGACCAAATGGGTAGATAATCTTCACCTATTCTATGATCAAGCTTCTCATTTCCTGTTGTGTTCTCCAAGATTCTCATGATTGACCTTCTGATAAAAGTGAGATGAAAGGAAAGTCCAAGAAGGTCAAAGATGCGGAAATCTAGGAATATCTTGAGATCATCAACCACCATAAGAACATCATGAATGACTCCTATACAATCAAGGATTTGACCATTAGGGAGTCTAAGGTGTTTTTGTGATTGGGATAGATGATTCTTTGATGATGTTGGAACATGGAAATGAGGAATGATGTTGATCCCGAGGCAAGGATCGTAGCAAATTTCACTATCAATGCCCAACACTTGACAGGATATTCTCCTCACATGTGTGGGCATTTTAGTTACTTCCTTTGAGGATTTGGCCTCATCCAACCATTCTTGACTTATAACTGTAGACAAAGGCTCTAACCGTTGATTATGCTCCTCTTGGTCAGATTTATGGCCTTCATGGCTTCCATGCCTCGAGTGTCTTAATGAATTCCTGAAGTCATTAAGTGGGTCATCATCAGACTTGAATGAAGGAACACATGGGGAATCATCAGGATCAAGGATGGCTTCATAAGATATGTCAGATGTGGGCATAGAGAAGGAGAGGATAGATTTGGATTCTAAACACTTTAGTTCTTCTTCTATAAGCTCACTCAACATTTCTTCATCAAATATCCCAAGCTTTTCCTGATGTGCCATGTGGGAAGTCGAGGCACAAGATGATGTTGCTGCGGGAGGTTTCTGAAGAGATTCCTTCACGAGATGTCTAGAAAGATGTTTCTTAGAAGGTCTCTTTTGGATACGATAATTGTGGGCATTCCCAAAACCAGCGAGATCATATGAAAGGTTAGCCTCGAACTCGAAGGAATGGTTTAGTTGTTGAATTTCTTCTTCCTTCGAGATTTGTGGTATTTGTGGTTCAGGATCGATGGCAGAATCTTTGGATGGGAATGGTGGTGATTCGACTATCGAGACTTCTTTTCTAGGGAATGGTTTTTCTCCTTCTATGGGTCCTTCATTATAAACGTTAATGTAGGTGGTGTTTTCAAGAATCTTCATGAGAAGACTCTTCCCTTCACTAACGGGTAAACACAGGAAGGCTCCCCTAGAAGTCATGTCAAGAATTTGTGCAGAATTTTTGCTAAGACCGCCATAAAAATGTTGTAACAATGTTAGCTCGGTTATAGCAAGATCAGGGTCAGATGATACTAGATCTAAGAGACGGGCCCATGCCATACCAAGAGGTTTTTTCTCCTTTTGTGAGAAAGTGATGACCTCTTTTCCAAGACGAACAACTCGAGGGTGGGAAAGAGAGCTAGGCAGAATTTGGATTGTAACTTTTCCCACTCTCCGTTTGCATCATCTACGTGGTGAAAATACCATTGTTTGGCTATTCCCATCAAAGAGAATGGAAATAACTTCCACTTAAGGGTACCTCGCCTCATCCCATGGATGAGGACACATGAACACAATTATTCGAAGTCACATAGATGAGTGTAGGGATTTTCATCTTCGTCCCTAGAAAAAGGTTTGTTCTGAACCATCCTTATGAGGCTTGGGCGAAGCTCATAATGAATGCCTAATATAGTATGAGATGAACTAGGTGGCTCCAACCTAGCGACGGTTGGAGCACCATACTCGAAGAGAGGTGTTTGATCCATAAGTGTGTATGTGGAAAGAAAGGTTTAAATGAAACAAGGATAATAGGACCAAAGGGTACTAGTTAAAAGCTACTGTTCCCCGGCAACAACGCCAGAAATGCTTGTTGGTATTTCTTATGACTATTGGATAAATCCGCAAGCTCACAGATTATACCGATGTAGCACTTCACTGGGAGTATTCCAGGTATCGTATTTTCCTCAGGGAACGATAGTGATCTAACTAGGATTAAAGATATGTCCTGATGAATCAAGGGAGACTATGATAACTTGGTTGAGAGGTTCTATGTAGCAAAGATATCTAACAAGGCAAAGCTAGTTATACTGGCTTTATCAACCCTTCTCTTGCAGGAGGCGTGGGATAGATCAGAAAGAGGGAAAAACTCTAACCGGACCGCGCCATCATGTTGTATTGAGGCCTTACCTTTTAAGAACTTATCTGACACACGTGGTGGAATACGAAGACTAGATAGAGTTGTCACCTTCTACTAGCATCCACAAACAATTCGCGCGATAAGCGGTTTACAAAGGCAAGATTTAGTCTAGACTCTACACTATTCTTACTACTTTAACCCTACGTTAAGGCAAAAGCACTCTACTTAAAGTAAAGCAATGAACAAGCGTGAAAAGGTGTATAACAGCTAAACCAGATTTAGAATATTAATTGCTATAAAGAACTCGGATGTATCACTTACAAGTGCTGAACTTACAAGAGGATCGCATCCGCTGAGGTAGAGCTCCGGAGAAGATTCCTGATAGGTCCAGGGCTTTCTCCAGAAGACTTCTCTCACTCTCCGCCAACTAGCATAGCACTACTACTAAGGAGTAGTTTCTCCAATGAGGCATGAGTGAGAGTGAGGGCCTAGGGGGTCTATTTATAGCTAGATGTGGAGTAGGGGCTACTCCGGTGCCACGTCAGCGATCCGCGCCACCTCCATCAACCACCATAGGATGAAACCGTCATTCTAATTGTCTCAAATCAATGGAGGAGATCAAGTGGATGCATGGCGGCATGCAGGAAGTCGGTGGGGAGCTGGAACCACCATATGGTGATTTGGCCGAACCGTATGGCAGGTGGGCCCTGCCACTTTTCTTCTAGAAGCTGACCCCACTGGTCAGGGGGCCTGTGGGTGGTCTCTGGCCCCACCTAGGTATTCGGCCAAATGCCTTTTGTGGCCAAATGGGCTCATCTTTCGCAGGTGGCTTCTAGACGTAATGCCCATCATGATGGTGTATGCCTTGTGCACATTTGCCATACTTGGAAATATGTCATGTTGGGCCTATGGATCCTTGTGCTGTGAATCTGGACCATTGCGAGGTGAATATACTTGGATCCAAGGGTAGAGAGTATTCTTGAGGGTGTTACATGGATCATGGGGGCTAAGGATGCCAAGTGGGTTCATAGGGTTGTCGGCTGACCCCCTAAGTGGGCCCACTGGCTCCCAAAAGACCCCATTTGTCATTACCTGCATCAAATAGTCATGGGACAAGTGGAACTAGTTATTGGGTAAATTATGTTCATGCTTTTCTTGTTTTCCTTTAAATATGAGGATGTTGACGGTGTTTTGATGGTGATAAAATAGCTTGTAATTACCGTCAACAAAATCCCCCATACTTACCTCTTTGCTCGTCCTCGAGTAAAGGTTAAAAGATAACAAGACTATGTTATTCAAAGTATAAAACAAACATAAAATTCATTCAAGACATTTTGTCATACCAATGGGATATGTGGTATTGGCTAACATATATCCTTGAGAAGTTGAGAAATGGAACAGCTCTCAAGGCAAATTCATCTTTCCCAAATCATATTTTAGTACTTGGAGTTTTTGATAAATTTTTCAAAAGAAAGCACATAAGTCAACTTACTCCTCTTATAGTACTCTAAGTCACTCAAAGTGTATGTTTCCTCACCAAGGCATAAAGAGGTTGCCTTCTTTGTATCTCCCTATTTCTAAATGACTTATGTGGAGCTTAGGTAGGGATAAACAATGTAGCATACTTACCTTGCATATATTGTAAAGTCAAACTCCGGATCCAAGGAGAGAAATGTCATACTCTTAGATCAAGATGTGCAAGTGTGTGGAAACATGGCAAAATATCAAAACTCCTTTATATGATCTCTCTTTCCTAACTTATTATTTTGAGACATAACTATCTTTTCTATTAGCTTTGATATGCTCATCATCATTTTTTTTCTATGAGCTTTGATATTCTCATCATTGTTTTGCTATATATATTATTTTTTTTTCATAATTGTTCATAGTCTATGTCTCATTTACTAGCACATACTAGAGAGAGGATTTTTTATTAGATCATGGAGCATGAACTATGTGGAAAATGTAAGACATGTTTCTACGTACTTCCAGTGTAGAAGCAACATGTATATGTGGCGTGTACGTGATCTTGATCTTAGGAGCATGATAAGTCTCTCAACAAGGGTCACAAAACTTGACCAAACTCAACACAAAGTAAGCAGCTTATGTAGAAAGCTTAAATCATGAAAGAGCATGTATGGTTTTGGTAGGAACTTTCTCACTATAGAGGAGTAGTGACATTATGGTTTTATGACATTTTAAAAAGTTAATATCCAAGAACCTTAAATAGACAGGGTATGAATCATGAGCTGAGAAATATATCACATTAATCAACAACTTAGTCAATATGGTTCCCTATCAAGATATTTTCCAACTAGCATAAGCAAAAGCAAGAATTCGTCTTTATGACGCTTTTACCCTTTAAATGTCATAGATCATGTCACTTTTCAAAATTTTAATTTTGGATGCGATCTTCTTGTTTTATTCAATATTAAAATGAATTTAAACTAAGTGAAAAGTTTCATGAAGGAATTGTTTTTATTTTTTTATTTTTGAAGGGAAAGTGAATAAATAAATGAAAAAAGTATAGATAAAAGGGGAGAGATGTGGCAAACCAGTCAGATTTGAAGGGGTGCTGACTGGTGGGTCCAGGCCCTAGAAGTGCATTCGGCCGAATGCCTTTGCAGCCGTTTGGCCACGGGGATCTCTGCATTTGAATTTCTTACCTCAGAATGTTGATGTGCTCCGAACTTCCTGATTTTTTTGCCAAAAATATGATTTGACCGAATCAAAAAGGTGGCCGTTTTGGTCCAAATTTTTTCTGGTACGTGTCATGGAAGTGTTCAACATGGTTCAGTGATCCTTGTGATGTTTTGATAAGTTGGAGTTTCGACCGAACTCCCCCATACTTGTTTCAGAGCCTGCTGAATTTAGTGACAGAGTAGACATCAAATGCAGGGGTTTTGCTGGGGTAAGATACTAGCAGAACCAAGAGTTTCATTTGTCATTGATAGCTTTAGGCACGTGTTCATTGATTCAAGAGTGACAGACTATCATGCCTAAGTATCTTGTTGCTATAAAGGGCTAAGGTGATCCAAGGGAGAATATGGAGAGAGAAGGTCCTTAGCATAATGGATGACAAGCATCACTTCATGCTCTCTTCTATTAGGGTCATGAGGCAGGTTGTGCCGATGGCTCCAGAGGATTACTAAGGAGAAAGAGAGGCAAGGAGATCCTCTCTCTCAATGGCCGTGGATAAGCGTTTGAACTTTGCATTAGTGATAATGCGAAGATCATTAAAGCTATCTTCAAGATCGAGACGCGTCATTCTCTCCTTAGAAACTCTTTCTTCTAAGTTGGTACTGCTTTCTTTGGCAACAACACGTAGAAATTTTTCCATTTCGCTCTTCTTCTTGGTGGAACCATGGTGAGGTCAAGCAAGGAGAGAAGGGAAGCAAGAGGAGATGGAATTTCTACTGGTGGTGAAGAAGAACAAAGTGAGATGAGGAAAAAGGAGAGGGAGAGGTTAAGAAGAGAGAATTCAACGTCCTTCGCCTCTATTTTTACTTGGATCGTGCTGAAAACAGGATAGGAATGTTGGTCCAGCACTCAGGAGCAATGGGCATGGCTGAAGAGCCAAAACCATGTTCGGCCGAACGCTTTTTGAAATATTTTGAACGAAGGAGCCAGGTTTCGAACTTGATCGGGTCAAGTGAGTCAGCTCGTGAAGTTTCGGGCTGATTGGGCCAAACATAGGTTCGGCCGAACCACTTAAGTGGTCAAATGTGTCGTCCTTTCACGAGGGGGAAGTCAAGGGTCGGGTGAGTCGTCTCGTGAAGTTTCGGGTTGTTTGGCCCAAACACAGGTTCCCCCGAACCACTAAAGTGGCCAAATGGGCCGACCTTTCACGAGGGGGAAGTCAAGGGTCATTTCTAAGGTCTTTTTCAAAATATGAATAAAAAAAGTTAAAACATGTAGATTTTAGTTCTAATTTGGATTAAGAACAAAATCTATCATATCAATTTATTGCTCAGGAATTTCATGCTCATAGAAAACTTTAAGACGTTGGCCATTTACCTTTATAGGTGTTGCAGCCGTAATCTCGAAGCGTGATGATTCCTTGCATCATGACATTGCTGATGACGAATGGTCTTTCTTCTGTGAATCGTCGTGTTGTACTCAGACCCTTTTTCTCCATTCATTGCTTCTCTCCTGCAAAGGATTAGTGGACAACATATACCCGAAGGAATTCACATATGATTCGAAGCAAGGACATTATTGTCCTAGAAACATAGGACATCTTTTATGCTATAGAAAAGTTGATTTCAACATTTTAGCACAGAAAGAGATGTCCCATCATTGTTCACCAATTTTTTATAAGTTAAGCAAGGTTGAGGCAAAGATCTGCAAGATTATTTCATTACTACCTCAACCCTTGATTTGTCTCTATGAAAGATCTCATGACTTAACCACCAAAATTTTGAAGTTATCATCCATTGGTTAATCCAAGAGGACAACCAAATTCCACACAAGTTTACTTTTGGTACATTAATCAAACTTGACACCATGTATAATTTGATTAAGGAAAACTATTTAACCTAAGCACCACGCTTAAATTAAAGAGCTTATAGGAGTATGTACACTACTCCCAAACCAAAGCATACTCAAAATAGAACTAGGAAGTATGAAGGCATAAAGAGATTCACTTAAAAGAGAAAAGAGCATGGATGGTGAACCAGATAGCATTTGCATTTTGTTTATAATTTTTATTATTTATATGACTAGCAAGATGAGCAAGGTATAAATAGAAAGCAAGGTAGAGACATCCAAACAAAATTAAGAATGAAGCATGTCATGAATTTCTTAGAGAAATCCACTCCCCCATACTTGAATTTTGCAACATTTTACAATGTGAAAATCCAAGTCTAGGATGTGAAATTTTCTTTTAAATGTGTATCCTTATTGAAGGATGTTTGGTTGGACATACCTTGTGTTTTGTTCCATCATTCTTTTTGTTCAAACGTGAAATGGTTAGTGACAAAAATACCCAAAGGAACAATTTCACAAATATTCCCTTAATCTCTTTTTACAAAGTCATTTTATTCAGTTTAGAATTTTGGAAAACTAGAAAATAAGAAGACTTGGGTTAGCTCCCAAAAGTGCTTAATTTTAAGACACAAGCTTGTCTTTGGGAAACCTTCAAGTTGTAACTTATGTTGGTGAAGCGGTTTCCCCTTCAACTCCAACATTTTCAAACCTATCCTTAAGACTAAAACCACTACGAGATTTGCAAAATTTATGGTAGACAAACACATCTACAACCATCCTTGCAAAGATTTTTCAAACAAGAAGAATGAAGGGGTTGTAGATCATGTGTGTAGTCATGGTCGAGGGAAGGATTGATTTGGGAGATTTCTCATTTGAGCATGGATTTGATTGGAAGATCGGAGTATAACTTCCATGCTCATTGACATCATTCTCCCTTTCAAAGAATGGGTGAGCACTTTCTTTCTCATGACATTTCAAGTCATTCTCAAGGCTTGAATGAGTCATGGCTGTTGGCGAGATTGACATTAGCTCACCCCGTGGATCAAGAACTGGTTTAGATTCTAACCCTTTGATGAGAGGTCGGTAAGACCAAATGGGTAGATAATCTTCACCTATCCTATGATCAAGCTTCTCATTTCCTGTTGTGTTCTCCAAGATTCTCATGATTGGCCTTCCGATAAAAGTGAGATGAAAGGAAAGTACAGGAAGGTCAAAGATGTGAAAATGTAGGAAGATCTTGAGATCATCAACCACCACAAGAACATCATGAAGGACTCCTAAACAATCAAGGATTTGACCATTAGGGAGTCTAAGGTGTTTTTGTGATTGGGATAGATGATTCTTTGATGATGTTGGAACATGGAAATGAGGAATGATGTTGATTCCGAGGCTAGGATCGTAGCAAATTTCACTATCAATGCCCAACACTTGATGGGATATTCTCCTCACATGTGTGGGCATTTTAGTTACTTCCTTTGAGGATTTGGCCTCATCCAACCATTCTTGACTTATAACGGTAGACAAAGGCTCTAACCGTTGATTATGCTCCTCTTTGTCAGATTTATGGCCCTCATGGCTTCCATGCCTCGAGTATCTTAATGAATTCCCAAAGTCATTAAGTGGGTTATCATCAGACTTGAATGAAGGAACACATGGGGAATCATCAGGATCAAGGATGGGTTCATAAGATACGTCAGATGTGGGCATAGAGAAGGAGAGGATAGATTTGGATTCTAAACACTTTAGTTCTTCTTCTATAAGCTCACTCAACATTTCTTCATCAAATATCCCAAGCTTTTCCTGATGTGCCATGTGGGAAGTCGAGGCACAAGATGATGTTGCTGCGGGAGGTTTCTGAAGAGATTCCTTCACGAGATGTCTAGAAAGATGTTTCTTAGAAGGTCTCTTTTGGATACGATAATTGTGGGCATTCCCAAAACCAGCGAGATCATATGAAAGGTTAGCCTCGAACTCGAAGGAATGGTTTAGTTGTTGAATTTCTTCTTCCTTCGAGATTTGTGGTATTTCTGGTTCAGGATCGATGGTAGAATCTTTGGATGGGAGTGGTGCTGATTCGGCTATCGAGACTTCTTTTCTAGGGAATGGTTTTTCTCCTTCTATGGGTCCTTCATTAGAAACGTTAATGTAGGGGGTGTTTTCAAGAATCTTCATGAGAAGACTCTTCCCTTCACTAACGGGTAAACACAGGAAGACTCCCCTAGAAGTCATGTCAAGAATTTGTGCAGAATTTTTGCTAAGACCGCCATAAAAATGTTGTAACAAGGATAATAGGACCAAAGGGTACTAGTTAAAAGCTACTGTTTCCCGGCAATGACGCCAGAAATGCTTGTTGGTATTTCTTATGACTATTGGATAAATCCGCAAGCGCACAGATTATACCGATGTAGCACTTCACCGGGAGTATTCCAGGTATCGTATTTTCCTCATGGAACGATAGTGATCTAACTAGGATTAAAGATATGTCCTGATGAATCAAGGGAGACTATGATAACTGGGTTGAGAGGTTCTATGTAGCAAAGATATCTAATAAAGCAAAGCTAGTAATACTGGCTTTATCAGCCCTTCTCTTGCAGGAGGCAATGGGATAGATCAGAAAGAGGGCAAAACTCTAACCGGACAGCGCCATCATGTTGTATTGACGCCTTACCTTTTAAGAACTTATCTGACACACGTGGTGGAATACGAAGACTAGATAGAGCTATCACCTTCTACTAGCAACCACAAACAATCCGCGCGATAAGCGGTTTACAAAGGCAAGATCTAGTCTAGACACCACGTCTACACTATTCTTACTACTTTAACCCTACGTTAGGGCTAAAGCACTCTACTTAAAGTAAAGCGATGAACAAACGTGAAAAGGTGTATAACAGCTAAACCAGATTTAGAATATTAATTGCTATAAAGAACTCGGATGTATCACTTACAAGTGCTGAACTTACAAGAGGATCGCATCCGCTGAGGTAGAGCTCCGGAGAAGATTCCCGACAGATCCGGGGCTTTCTCCAGAAGACTTCCCTCACTCTCCTCCAACTAGCATAGCACTATTACTAAGGAGTAGTTTCTCCAATGAGGCATGAGTGAGAGTGGGGCCTACGAGGTCTGTTTATAGCTAGAGGTGGAGTATGGGCTACTCCGGTGCCACGTCAGCGATCCGCGCCACCTCCATCAGCCACCGTAGGATGAAACCGTCATTGTAACCGTCTTAAATCAACGGAGGAGATCAAGTGGATGCATGGCGGCATGCAAGAAGTCGGTGGGTAGCTGGAACCACCATATGGTGATTCGGCCGAACCCTATGGCAGGTGGGCCCTGCTACTTTTCTTCTAGAAGCTGACCCCACTGGTCAGGGGGCCTGTGGGTGGTCTCTGGCCCCACCTAGGCATTCGGCCGAATGCCTTTTGTGGCGAAATGGGCTCATCTTTCGCAGGTGGCTTCTAGACGTAATGCCCATCATGATGGTGTATGCCTTGTGCAGATTTGCCATACATGGAAATATTTCATGTTGGGCCTATGGATCCTTGTGCTATGAATCTGGACCATTGAGAGGTGAATATACTTGGATCCAAGGGTAGAGAGTATTCTTGAGGGTGTTACATGGATCATGGGGGCTAAGGATGCCAAGTGGGTCAATAGGGTGGTCGGCTGACCCCCTAAATGGGCCCACTGGCTCCCAAAAGACCCCATTTGTCATTACCTGCATCAAATAGTCATGGGACATGTGGAACTAGTTATTGGGTAAATTATGTTCATGCTTTTCTTGTTTTCCTTTGAATATGAGGATGTCGACGGTGTTTTGATGGTGATAAAATAGCTTGTAATTACCGTCAACAGTAGTGGTGGGGCTTGTGGGATCAACCGGAGGATCACATCCATTGTGCACAATCTCCCAAGCATAGGGGTGAAGACCTACAAGATAATATTTCATCAAGTGTTTCCACTTCGCAAAGTTAGTCCCATCAAAATGAGGCAATTTGCCCGAGGAACATGTAATAAAGGTTTATGCTCATGTTTAGAAATGGATGAATAATCATAGGATATGGCGGAGTATTTCTTGTTGCCATCATTCTTCTTCTTCTTCTTCTCATCCTTCTTTGCAATCTTGGAGCCTTGGTATGATACATCATCATCACCATCGGAGCTACTAGAATCAACCTCTACTTGAGAGACTTGCTCTTTGCTTTTCTTGAGCTTCTCCTCCTTTTCCTTGAGCTCCTTCTTGAGATATTTCACTTCTCTTCTATGAAGCTTCTCGGCAAGCCTCAAGCTCTTGGCTTCATTGAGAGCTTTTTCTTCTTTTTGCAATTTTTTTGTTTCTTTCCTCAATCTTCTTTCTTCTTTTCTTCTTGCTCTTTCTCCAGTGGACATGATAGGAGTGGTCAAGTATTCCTCTGAGTACACACTCTCACTATCTGTGGCATGTACGTCCATCTCCTTGGGGTCGACCACCTTGACCTTGGGATCAACCTCCTTATCCTTACCCTCTTCGGCCATTACCGCGCACAGTGAAGTGCTTTCTGAGGTAACCTTGCTTTGATACCACTTGTAAGGACCTAATTAGCCTAGGGGGGGTGAATAGGCCTGTTTTTAAAAACTTAACAACTTGTTGTTAGCACAGATCCGGCACTGCTGGGGTGGCCGACACTGCTGGCCTCTGGGGAGCAGTGCTGGTCACAGGGACAGATCAAAGCACAATTCAAAATGTAAACTAAATATGGAAATTGTGCTTGAATAGAAACCTTCCTAGAGGTGTAAGGAACCTCTAGTACCACCTGAAGATGGTAGCAACACACCCACCGAGTAGATCGGGTCCAAACCCTAGAAATCACGTTGCAAACAATATATATCAAAGTAAAGTAACAAGCACGTGGTGACACAAGATTTGATCCATGGTTCAGCTCGCCACCAAGGCTTTCCTACGTCCATGTTGTTGAGGTGCGCCACACAAGGCTCCACAAAGGCTAGATCTTTCCTCGGTCTCAAGTTAAGAGAATGAACCCTTGAGATGAGAGAAGTGTATTAGAAAATAGATGGGTGATACAAACTTCCCTAGGCTGCCACACGAAGGAGGCAAGCTCAAGGGCAACCTCTAACCGGCTAGGAGCAAAGCTCCAAGAGTAAACAACTCAAACCGCCGATCACCACGCAAACCAAATGCTTGTAGGAGTGAAGATCCGAGGGAGAAGCTTCTTCTCAAAGCTTGGAGGCTCAATCTCTCAAAGAATGATTGGAAATAAGTGGAGGAGAGTGGATGAGCACCAAGGGAGAAGGGAGAGCAAGAGAGGAGCTTCTCTTTCTGTTCTTGCGAAATGTGAAAGTCAGAATGGCAGAACTAGCTGTTGGGGGTGAGTGAGGGGTGATTAAATACCTGCTCACTGTCCACTGGCTGAATAAGTCACGGTAGTGCCAGCCTGGCCAGAACAACAAGGAATGATCTTCAATGTAGTTGGCTGATTTGCCCACTATGTCTGTGGAGGTGTGATGTATTTGTAGATATGCAGTTGGTTCACTTGTTGGCATGCATGTTGAATCCCTCTTAATAGTATGGCATACCTAACTCAAATTCAAAGTATAAAAGAATTTAAACCCTTTGAGCTTGTTGCCATGCACTTTTGTAATTTGAGGGGTCGCCAACCTGTTCATCAACCTTCTTAAGTTTAACCTACTTGTCATACTTACAAAGTCTCATTAGTTTCCTAAATATGTTGTCATGTCACCAAAACCCACTTTAGGGCTTCATTGCACTTTCAAGCTTGATCCAAAGGTTTTGTGAGAATATCCGCAAGCTGATTTTGGGTCTCGTAGTGATCACGCAAAAAGTGAAAGCAGACCTCAATGTGCTTGGTCTTAGAGTGAAGCACAGGATTTTTTGCCATAGTAATTGCACTCGTGCTATCGCAAAGCAGAGGACCCTTAGTAAGCACAAGACCAAAGTCTTTCAAAGTGGCAATCATCCAAATCAACTGCGAGCAACAGCTAGCCGCGGCAACGTACTCAGCTTTGCACATTGACTATGCCACGCTAGACTATTTGCAGGAAGACCAAGACACCAAAGAAGACCCGCGAAACTGGCAAGTCCCAGAAGTGGACTTCCGATCAAGACGGCACCCGGCAAAGTCGGCATCAGAATAACCACAAACCGCGAGAGAAGAAGAGGTGGAAAACCAAAGTCCAAATTCAGGAGTGAAGTGTAAGTACCTCATGATGCGTTTCACCGCCTGCTTGTGCGAAGTCCGTGGGGACGCCTGAAAGCATGCACACAAGCAGACGACGAACTGAATGTCCGGCCGAGTCGCTGTCAAGTACAGAAGCGACCCGATCATGCTTCGATACTCCGTCTAATCCACCGCCTCTCCTTCCTCGTCCGCATCCAAGGGTGTCGTAGTCGACATGGGCGTCGAGAGGGGCTTTGCCTCTCCCATGTCAAACTTCTTCAGAATGTCCTTCTTGTACTTGCCTTGGTGCACAAATGTCCCTTCCCGAGTTTGCTTGATTTGCAGCCCGAGAAAGAAGGTCAACTCTCCCATCATGCTCATCTCAAATTCCCTGCTCATAAGATCTGCAAACTTGGCAATAAGAGCATGAGAAGAACCACCCAAGATGATATCATCCACGTATATTTGGACAAGGAGAGTGTCTTTGCCTTGCTTGAGGTGAAACAACGTTTTATCTACCGATCCCATTTAAAAACCCTTAGCAAGCAAAAAGGTTTTTAGCCTATCATACCATGCTCTAGGTGCTTGTTTTAAACCATACAAAGCTTTGTGGAGTTTAAAACATGGTTTGGAAACTTGGGATTTTCGAAACCGGGAGGTTGTTTAACATAAACTTCCTCCTCTATGTAGCCATTTAAGAAAGCACTTTTAACGTCCATTTGAAAAAGTTTAAAACCCTTAGAAGCCGCAAAAGCTAGAAGGATTCTAATGGCTTCTAAACGAGCTACGGGAGCAAAGGTTTCCTCATAGTCTATTCCCTCCTTTTGACAAAAGCCTTGAGCTACCAACCTAGCCTTGTTGCGCACTACACCACCCATCTTCACTTTGTTTATTTTTGAAAACCCATTTGGTACCTATGGGGTGGCAACTAGGTGGTGGAGGAACTAAGACTCAAACACGGTTTTCGCTCAAAGTTTTCTAACTCCACATGCATGGCATTAACCTAATCCGGATCCATCAAAGCGTGTCCAACATCTCGGGGCTCAAAAGAAGCGACAAAAGCCGAATGAGCAAAGTGAGAGAGATAGGACCTGGACCGCGTGACTCGACGGTCGATGTCGCCGATGATGTTCTCTAGAGGGTGCTGCCGCTAGATGTGGCGGGGAGCCTGCCTGGACGAAGTGGCCTCCCCTCGACAGCAGCTGGAGCTACCTTAGGTGCAACACGCACCGATTGAGGAAGCTGCTCGAATGGCCCCCATGTAGAGGAAGTAGTCGGATCGGGACCGTGAGCCAAAGTGGACGTCGCAGGGTCGACGGGGGCAGCCAGTGAAGTTGGCTCGGGATCACCCCAATCGGCGTCGTCCTACTCCTCCTCCACAAAGATGCTAGTTTTCACCTCATCATCACCTGCAAACTCAAAATCAGTGGAAACATAGGGCATAGTCTCATCGAAGGTAATCTCACAAGTCTCCATCACTCAGTTAGTCTCAAGGTTAAGTGCACGATAAGCACGAGAGTGAGTAGAATAACCAAGAAAGATACCGTCAGAGGACCGTGATTCAATTTTATCCAACTTACCGCCCTTTTTGAGGATGAAGCACCTGCACCCAAACACCCGTAGGTGACTTACCTTGGGTGGTCTCCCAAATCGCAACTCATACGAAGTCTTCTTCTTGAAAGCACGGAGAAAAATGCGATTGGAAACATAGCAAACAGAACTGAGTGCCTCGGCCCAATACCGCCTGGGAGTCCTATGTTCATCGAGCATCGTCCTAGCCATCTCAACAAGGGTCCGATTCTTGCACTCAAAAACACCGTTCTGCTGGGGACTGTGAGGTGAGGAAAACTGGTGATCGAGACCCAAAGAAGAGCAAAGAGTTGCAAAGTGAGCATTCTTGAATTCTGTGCCATTGTCACTGCGGATAGCTCTCATGGCATTCTTTGGTAGCTCATTTTGGAATCTAAAAATCAGATCTCGAACAAGTGGAAAAGCCTCATCCTTACTCTCCAAAAAGAACACCCAAGAGTACCTCGAGTAGTCATCAATGACTACAAGAACATACCACTTCCCTCCCTCAGACAGGTCGAGTGATCATGTGTGTCCATGTGTAAGAGCTCGCCAGGTCGAGTGGTCATGATCTCAGTCACAGGAAGATGGGAAGCAGCAACCATCTTGCCATGCCTACAAGGATGGCAAACCAAGTCCTTCTCGAACTTTAGCTTTGGCAATCCTTGGATAAGGTCCATTGAGCTAAGCCTTGCAAGCAAGTCAAAACTCAAATGTCCCAATCTCCTATGCCACTTCCAAAGCTCGGAGGAAGAACCGGCAAGAAGACAACGAGAAGGTCCGGAAGAGATAGAAAAATCCGCACGAAAAACCTTCCCGAAGGGCAAAATCCGGCAAACAAGATCACCCCGAGAGTCCAAAATCCAAGAGAGGTTTGCCTTAAAACTCACCTCAAAACTGACTTCAAGGAGTTGCAAAACCGATAGAAGGTTAAAATGTAAATTTGCAACCAAAGCAACATCCTTGAGGACAAAAAACGAATTGACTCGGATCGACCCTCGGGACACAACCTTACCTTTACTCTTGTCCCCGAATGTAATATACTCGGTATGGCGCACGAGGTCGAGGCATGAGAACCACTTGGCACTTCCGATCATATGGCGTGAACATCCGGAATCCACAGGCCAAGTCTCCTCCAGTCCTCCTTCCTACATAGGGTGAGAAAACGGACCAACACTGGGGTTAGTAAACTGTGAAGGATACCAGTGTTGTCCCACTTGCCCAAAGAATGGGTTAGGAGAAAAACCAAACATCTTCTGCCCCACGGAGGGATAGCGATCACCACGATAGGGAAAACGTGGTCTGCTAGAGAAGGGTGGAGTAAAGCCACCGCCACGAGGCCCGTAATCATATGGGTCACGATCTGTACCCCGCCGGGCACGACCACCACGTGGTCTCGCCTCCTGAGGCCTAGCACCTTGAGGAATTGTACCCCTAGGCCTAGAAGTGTGCCTCTGAACTTCCAGTTCATGCACCCCAACTCATGGGTGGTACATGTCCTGGTTGTTCCACTCAACCAGCCTGCGATCATCTCTCTTCCTCCTAAAGCAAAACTCCGCCAAGTGCCCATCCCGCTCACAATACTCACAATGGTACCTCACCACACTCTTGGTAGGCACTCTCTTGTTGGGTTGGGTGGCTCTAGCTTTCTTAGGAAGGGGATCACTAGAGATGTCTGGCAGTGTGTCAAGTGGGTTGCAAAGATGGTTCGGTTTTGCAATCCACACATGCTTCTGTGGAGTGGTTTTGGGTGGCTCTTCAAACACACCATCTCTCACAGGAAACTCAAAGGGGTTGGTACGCTTAGGTGGAGTTATCTTGGTAAGCTTGGGAGTTGTGGTGGGTTTCTCATTCTCGCTCAAACCACTGCACTCATCGATCTTACCGAACAAGTTATCGTCCTTCCCACCTATAGCAAAGCCTACTCCCGTGTTGCTAGCCCATTTGCATTGGCTAAGCATCATCCCCAACTGCAGCTCTCGGCAAGACACCCAGCTCAAGATGGACCAAAGGTATGTGTTTTCTTCCTCGGTACGCATCTTGTCATGTCTGCACGACGCGATCTCAAGCTCCAAAGCCTCAAAGCGATCTGACTCTCTAGTGCTATCTGAGCTGACCTTCTCTAGCACAACAATCCTAGCATCTCTTTGTGCTAGCTCAGAACGCAAGCCTAAGCAAGACTTGCACGCACCAAGTAAGCTAGGCCTAGCCTTCAGCTCACTGACCTCCTCAAGTAGAGTGACATACTTGTCCTGGAGAGTAACAAGACTAGACCTGTGGATGGCGCAAGCATCACACTCTACCTCCTCGGTAACCACCACTTGTGCCTTAGCAAACTCTAGCTCATGAAGCATGCTAAGGTACTTCGCCTTAAAATCATTCCTCTCACACGCGGCACGCTTGAGGAACGCATCCTGACTCATAAAGGTGTCATTCATAGACTCAAGCTCGAGAGAGAGGGATTCGATGGTGGGTGATACCTCGGGTGTGTCAGAGTCATAGTCGTAGTCAGGGCCATCCTTGCGCTTGCCGACCTTGCCTTCTTCAATCGCCATGGTGCAAAAGCCACCGTGCTTGGCGTTGGCGTAGAAGCATAGGCCATTGAACTTGTCCTCAACCTTTCCCTTCGACTCATCATCGCTTGAGGAAGCACCTCCGTCGGAGGAGGCATCAATGTCGCTGAGGGAGGCGAGGAAAGCTCGGTGCTTGGCCTTCACCTTGTCGAGCACCTTCTTGGAGGACCTTCGGTTGTAGCCGCCCTTGTGCTTGTGCTTGTCCTCGAAGTGGTGCTTGCTCTTGTCCTTGCGCTTGGTGAAGTCACCCGCAACTTTCTTGGGGCAGTTTGCGATGAAGTGATCCTCATCACCGCAATGGTAGCACCCCTTGGCCGAGCCACCACGCCGACGGTTCAAATGGTTGTTGTGAAACTGTGAGAACTTGGTGATGACCAAAGCCAACTCTTCATCTCCAAGAGCCTCCACTTGATCCTCTGTCACAGAAATCAATGACAAAGCGAACAAAGAGTGTGAAGGGTCAATGGAGGAAGAAGACGTCAACAGATTCGCCGGCCAACTGAGCAAAGTTCTTGTACTCTCTAGGGTACGTGTCGAAGAGTCTGGACTTGATCTGAGGGTTGTACTCATGATATCGCACAAGTGTTTGCCAGATCTCCCGTGCCGTAGTGATACTCGAAACTCGCTCAAATTCAGGAAGAGACAAACTTCAGAAGAGCATGCTATGGGCTCCTGCGTGTGGAGAGAAACTCACCGGAAACCCCAAAACATAGGTTCTCGACCCTAGGGAAAAGAGGCAAAAACCTAGGCAGAACGAAGCAAAACAGGAACCAATAGAGAGCTCCAGACCAGTTGGGACAAAGCCACCGGACTATAGCGAGTAGTCCGGAGGTCAGATCTGATGCCTTCACCCGCTGAGACAAACCAATGCAGGGAGCACCCTAGCTTTGGACTAGTCTGACGCCACCTCAGGGCCAAGGAAGGTGGTCCGGTGCTCACTCCTGCCTCTTCGCTAAACAATCCAGTAAGCAGCCGATCTCTGGACTCAACCGTCGGACTACCCCGTCGGACTAAGGCGAGTTGTCTGACGCGTAGTAGGTTTTCTCAGCTGAGCCACTGGACCACTTGTCAAAGGTCCGGAGCTCAAAAGCCGAAAGGTCCGGAGGGTGGTCCGACTCCCCTTGCTGCTTGACACGAGAAAAGTCAAGACCACTGGACCACTTGCTATGGTCCGGAGCTTAGGGTAAAGTGGTCCGACGCTCACAGACAGAAAACTGTTCCTCGCGAAAAACTAAATTCTCTCCACCAAATCTTCCCAAAACTCAACCATATGGTCACCAACTGCAACCAAACTTTGTAGGCATGATCCTAGTGCAGTTGGGGAGCTATCCCGAAGAAATCATCGCTCAATTTGGAGAGGATAAATGGGAACACTCGAATTTGGGGGAGAAGAGAGCAAAACGAAGAACGCCACAAAGAAATCGCTCGATCTACGCACTCGTGAGGTTTGAGGTGAATTCCTTAGGTGCAAAGATGCTCCTCACGATTACGAACAACTTGGTTCAAACGGATTTCACAAAGTTACTCTGTACAAAGAGAAATCATCTCATGAAAAAGAGAGAGAAAAAGCAAAACACGAAGAACACAAGCAAAACAGGGACACAATCACAAATTCGAAGCCACCATGGTTACGGAGGTTACGACCTCCGATTCGTGGCAACAAACTCAAGTTCTTACAAAGGTTGGTGGAAACAACCTAGGGATCTCATGAACTAGAGAGAGGCTAGAGAGAGAGAGTTGGGGCAAATGATTAAGGTTCAAGAGATAGAAAGAGGATACGCCTTCATCCTCTATTTAACGGAGCTTTGGCTATTTCCCAAAGACCCCCTTAGATACAAGACCGAATTACCTAGCCCTAAGACACTGTAATCCAAGTCAATAACTCTCAGCCACTCGTTTGAATGGGCGGCCCCGCTTCCTGCCGGGAGTTGTCATCGCCTCGACGCAACCTCCAGGATTCCGCAACGTGCCATCCCCACTTCCTCGGAAGCTCCACCCGGGTTTTGAGGCCCAAACCCACAAAACCCGCCATCGGTAGCTTTGGGCTCAACTACCGAACCCCAAGTTTTGAGGCCCAAACTCGGAAACCGTCCTCGTATGGTTTTGAGGACCAAATCACCAAACCGCTCGACTCAAGCCACCTTGTCCTTGCCCGGTCAGACTACGAGTCCCATGAGCCTCCGCTCGACCCGCTCGTCCTCCGTCTTGACTTGGTCAAGTCAGTCTACCTCCATGTCTTCTCGCACTCACCGGTGCCAAGTACTAGCCACCACAGCTAGTCCGCCGGCGCCAATGGTCCCTCGGTCCGAGCCCCGCTTCCACCCTGCACCGCTCTCAATCCATCGGCATGGCAAGCCTCTACTCGACCTTCTCCACGCCATTGACCACTATCACTAGGCATAGCACTTGCACACCACAAGCCAATAGACATGCACACATTTGCTTTCGCAAAGAGGTTAGGGTAAGCCACTCAAACTAAAACATTCAAGTGTTGGACAAACACTCATCACAAAACTGAACTACATGGGTACTTATCCACCATGTGTTCGCAATCTCCCCCTTGATGAGTGCATTGTCAACACAAGTGCATTTCAGATTTGAGACACAAGGTAAATCCCTCCAAATGACCAAAAAGCTAAGAAATCCAAAATGGGGTCACTTGAGATAAGCAAAGCGATTCCAAAACTTGGTTCCCAAAGACATGGACAACGTCTCGACGCAACCAAGCAAACCAAAGCTAGCCCTCAAGAAGAGGAAGAAAACGGGCTGAACACCGCTATCAAGCCAAAGATACCAATCAAAGCTCTCAAAGCCCAGAAAACCAATTGAAGCACTAAGGGAGCTCAAAGATACCACTTAAACCTCAAAAGGCTCAAGAAGACAATCGAAACATGTCGGAGCCAACAAAGCAAGCTAGACCCTCCAGAAGAGGCAAAGACTCAACACATCTAGCAAAAGCTCCCCCTGAGCAAGATACCAATTGAAAACCTATTGAAGAGCCAAAACAAGATACCAATTTAAACGCCTTTAGGCAAAAGAAGCACAAAAGCTCCCCCTTGACTAGTGCAAGAATGAAAATGCACTGTTTTCTCCCCCTTGGTTGAGTATGAGTGAAATGCACATCTCTCCCCCTTGTTGACACATGTAGCTCATCAAAGCTCAAAACTCAAGATCCGGCCACAAAGGCCATGATATGCAAAATGAGTGCAACAAGCTTCATACATAGAGCTAAGACAATGAATAGATGCTCTAAGTGATGTGATCTTGTGAGAATAGGAAAAGCTCTACGTGCCCAACAAAGACTCAGGTTGAGCTAAAGATCACTTTAGAAGCCAAAATAGAGAAGATTACATGTGTGAGGAAGGAATGGGTATCACCTCCTAGAGACAACTAAACATGGTAAACAAGATAGGATCTATCTCAAAGCAATCTCATGTATAGGAAGTAGAACTATCCCTAGCAAAGTTCATACAACAAGCCAATGATCCAACTGAATCAATTTTTCATTTCAGAGTTTCGCAGCCAAATTTCAGTTTTAGGCACATTTAAGTTGTATGCGAGTGGTTGTAAGAGAGGTGATGCCACTGCTTACCAACCGGGCGAAGTCAAAGGACTTAACACACCGGTTTTGGTCATACACGACGCCGCTCAAGTTCCACCCATATGGGTAGCAGTCTCGAACACACGGTGAAGTGCTCACAATGCAGACCCAACTCAATCTTTCCAATTCACAAAACAGAGAGCAATTTCATTTTAGATATTAATCATGGTGCTCAAAGGTAGTGAATGAAGCAATGAAGAGCCATTGTTACAAGCTATATACAAAACAACCAAGAAGGATCTTCAAAAGCCTACACATGCTAGTGTCGTTTTAGAGGTGACATGGGGAATTAAATTCAGTTTTAAAGCTTTTCTAACTTAGCTCTATTGCATATCAAGAGATCAAAGAGAGTCTAAGTTAGAAAACACCATAGACACATAAAGCACCTCAAACAGAGCATAGATTCATTATATAGGCTATAGATATGAAGCTTAAAATGAACTATGTCACAAATGCAAATGAGATGCACAATGCAATGAAAACCGATTGAAAGCTAAACACACAAAAAGAAAGGAAAAGAAAAGTCAAATAAGAACCAAAAAGAACTATGATACACAAAGAGCTTTGCTCAGCTAAAAAGGGAAGCAAACACCCAACTCGCCCCGAAGACGAGAAAACGCAACTTTGTGAGGACCTGATTAGCCTAGAGGGGGGGTGAAATGCCTATTTTTCAAAACATAACAACTTGCTGTTAGCACAGGCCCGGCACTGCCGACCTTGGGTCCGGCATTGCCGGGGTTGGCCGACACTGCTGGCCTCTGGGGAGCAGTGCTGGTCAGAGGGACAGATCAAAGCACAATTCAAAATGTAAACTAAATATGGAAATTGTGCTTGAATAGAAACCTTCCTAGAGGTGTAAGGAACCTCTAGTACCACCTGAAGATGGTAGCAAGACACCCACCGAGTAGATCAGGTCCAAACCCTAGAAATCACCTTGCAAACAATATATATCAAAGTAAAGTAACAAGCACGCGGTGACACAAGATTTGACCCGTGGTTCAGCTCGCCACCAAGGCTTGCCTACGTCCACGTTGTTGATGTGCGCCACACAAGGCTCAAGCTCACCACAAAGGCTAGCTCTTTCCTCAGTCTCAAGTCAAGAGAATGAACCCTTGAGATGAGAGAAGTGTATTAGCAAATAGATGGGTGATACAAACTTCCCTAGGCTACCACACGAAGGAGGCAAGCTCAAGGGCAACCTCTAAACGAATAGGAGCAAAGCTCCAAGAGTAAAGAACTCAAATCGCCGGCCACCACGCAAACCAAATGCTTGTAGGAGTGAAGATCCGAGGGAGAAGCTTCTTCTCAAAGCTTGGAGGCTCAATCTCTCAAAGAATGATTGGAAATCAATGGAGGAGAGTGAATGAGAACCAAGGGAGAAGGGAGAGCAAGACAGGAGCTTCTCTTTCTGTTCTTGCGAAATGTGAAAGTCAGAATGGCAGAACTAGCTATTGGGGGTGAGTGAGGGGTGATTAAATACCTCCTCACTGTCCACTGGCTGAATAAGTCGCGGTAGTGCCGGCCTGTAGCCTGGCACTGCCGGCCTGGAGGCCAGCACTGTCGGCCTGGGCAGAACAGCAAGGAATGATCTTCAATGTAGTTGGCTGATTTGCCCACTATGTCTGTGGAAGTGTGATTTATTTGTAGATATGCATTTGGTTCACTTGTTGGCATGCGTGTTGAATCCCTCTTAATAGTACGGCATACCTAACTCAAATTCAAAGTATAAAAGAATTTAAACCCTTTGAGTTTGTTGCCATGCACTTTTGTAATTCGAGGGGTCCGTCAACCTGTTCATCAACCTCCTTAAGTTTAACCTGCTTGTCATACTTACAAAGTCTCATTTGTTTCCTAAATATGTTGTCATTTCACCAAAACCACTTTAGGGCTTGATTGCACTTTCAATCTCCCCCTTTTTGGTGATTGATGACAACACACTTAGAACTTACAAAAGTGAATAATAATCTGAGTCAATGCAACTCATGGGTGTAGGAGCTCCCCCTAAATGTGTGAATAGGAATTTGAATTTCCAAATTTGGCATGAAAGGCCAAAATTTCACATATTGGAGTGAAGTAGGGCTCCCTCTACATCCATGGCTATTGTGGGGTGCTGAAAGTGTCACAAGAATATACGTGATGCATATGAACCTGTCTCAACACAAATCAGAGGACTTGCTGTCAGAGTAGCCCGGCACTGCCGACCTTACTGCTGGCAGCAAGACTGCGGAAGCACAAGCACAGCCACACAACACGCTAGGATTAAAAACTAAAAGCACACAAAGACAAGCACAATATATATGAGAGAGTACATGTCCACAAATGACACAAATAAAGTACTTAAGTGACAATATTACAATAAAATAATTTCATGTTGCTCTCTCATCTCACAAACTAAAAACTAAGATAACTAGCAGCTGCTGCTCCTCCATGACCGTCGAAAGATGTTGTACCCGCTTCACTTAGTAATTAACTAGCAGCTGCTGCTCCTCCATGACCGTCGAAAGATGTTGTACCCCCTTCACTTAGTAATTCTCCCCCATTGGCAACAAGTCACCAAAAAGAGAGAAGAACCAAGAAGAAAAAGATACAAGCTAGTCGTTGTCCTTCTCCATATGGTCATCATCATCATCATCCTCATCTTCGTCTTCATCACCACCACCACCATCATCATCATCATCATCATCATCTTCATCATCAGGGGCTGAAGCGAAGTGAGTGCTAGGAGCTGATGCACGCTTGCTGCTTCTACAAGCCTGTGGCTGCTCAATCTCCTCCTCATCATCATCCTCATCATCATCATCACCAACATAGGTAGACTCCTCACTAAACTGTGGTGGTGTGGGAGGATCAAGCTGCCTGAGGCCTTGCTCCTTTCGGAGCTCTCTGATCTCAAGCCTAGTCTGGCAAGAGTGATCATTTGCATAGTAGATGCCAACAAAGATCTTCTTTAAGATCCTACCAAGCTTGCCCTTCTTCCTACCTCTGGAAGCTGCTGCACCTGAGGACTCAGGGATATCTTCTTTGCTCTATAAGGCTCATGGACAATGTCCTTGTTGAAGATCTGGCCAGTCACCATCTCAATGATGAACATCAGATTGGCAGCATAGGGCAGCCCCCTTCTAGCATCCTCTGCAGCAATGCATATCTCATCCCATAAGAAGCGAGCAACTGAAAACGGTGGTGCTCCACCTCTCATCCTCCTCAACACATTTTTGGATTTGTTATAGAGGTTTGAAGCGGATCCCACCTTGGGATAGAGAGTGGTCCTGAAAAGGTTGTTCAAGATATAATACTTGCTCCTCAAACCTTTTATCAGACCATCTGCCTTATGAGGCTCAATGTAGAGAGAAGAAATCACATCATTTAGCAGCCCTCTCTCATCATGAACATTGAAGCATTCTCTATCCTCCTCACCAAAGCCAAGGAGGTGAGCAAATGTCACATAGTCAACTCTGTAGTGCACACCTCTGTCATCCAGTGCATCACAAAGTTCTCCCTATCCAGATAGTAGGTGGAGTAGAATTGATGGATGATCTCTGTGTTCCACCCATTCTGGAAACCCATCCAGTGATACATCCCAAGCTGCCTACACTGATCAATGACCCTGTCAAACACAGGATCTCTCTTGATTTCCAAGTGCTCCCAATCAACATACTTCATTTTGATCACTCTGGGTTTTGCAGCTTCAAAGAGTACAGTGAGATAATAGTCAAAATGAAACACATTCCAGAACCTATAATCCACACTCATGTCCTTTGGCACATCATAGGGATTGATGGCCCTTTGCTCCTGGACTGTCCTCCACTAGTTTTGGTAGTTGACTCTGACTCTGCTAGGGGTGTCCTGAGGCTCTCTAACAAGCACCTCCTCAGGATGCTCAACAAGATGTGAGCCATCGAACAACCCCAAATCCGGGGGTGTCCGAGGACAAACACCTTCTGCGATGGTTCTCCATGCCCTCTGCAACTCCTCCTCTTGAATGATTCTTTGCCTGGGATTCAGGCCATCATCAGCTCTCTGACTGCGAGTCTTGGACCTCACTCTTCCTCTTCCACCGCCACGTGATCCATGAAGTCCATCTATGCATTTAAAAAGGAGAAAAGGTTAAGCTGCTGCACTTAGAATAGTGACTGAAACTCTAGTGGAGAGATTTAACAAAAATTAGGGTCAAAAGACGATTGTATAAGCATATGCATGGGTGCTGCTACCCAGGGTCCGGCACTGCCGGCCTGGTACAGACAGCACCAATGCATGCTTCATCAATCCTCCATTGAAACTAAGTTTTGATCAAATCTAACTACTAGAGGTACATTACTATACATAATGCAACTACTAACAACCTAAATCCCATCTCAAAAACCATAGATTGCATAGATCAACCGAAGTTAGGGTTTCAATTTATTACCTTTGAAAGAGAGGGGTGAGGATGAAGAAGGTCGAGCTTGAATGGAGCTTGACACATGGAGGAAGATCCTCCACCCCTCCTCGAATGGCAGCACCTCCAAAGGGGCAGCACTGCCGGGGGGGAGAGAGGGACCTCCGGGCTCCTTGTGTCTCCTTAGGGTTGAGAGAAGAGAGGAGAGGTGTTGCTGTTCGGGGGGTTTAACTTGGGATGGTGTTCCCTCGGGTTGGGGAGAGAAAATAAAGCAAAACCCAAGAGCTACGACTTGGGCTCGACAGGCTCGGGTCCTTAAGTCCCGGCACTGCCGGCCTCCCCGGCACTGCTGGCCTAGAGGACGGCACTGCTGGCCTAGCCAGCCAGTGAGGCACTATGCCACATTTGTACTAAATATTTATGCAATTGTGGACACATACCCTTGCCATGTGCTGGTCAATAAGCAAATCAACAATCATACTATGACCAACACATTCAAGTTTCTTTCAAAATTGGTTTTGAAGCACATAATTGAAACTTTTCAAAGTTTTTCCTAAGTCGCTAGGTGGACAAACAAGTGTGTGCTATAGTTCAAATCACGTTATGAGAATCAAGTATATTCAGTTCACTACGCAAGGCACAAAACCTTGTCTCATCGAGAGGCTTGGTGAAGATATCGGCTAGTTGCTTATCGGTGCTCACATGGCGAGTTGCGATATCTCCTTTTAATTCGTGGTCTCTCAAGAAGTGATGATGGATGTCTATGTGTTTGGTTCTAGAGTGACTAACCGGGTTATTTGCAAGTTTGATGGCACTCTCGTTATCACCCCAAAAGAGGTATCTTGGTGAATTGACATCCGAAATCTTTTAAGGTTTGCCTCATCCAAAGTAGTTGATCACAACATGCGCGGCTGCAACATACTCGGCCTCGGCGGTGGAAAGGGCTACACAATTTTGCTTCTTAGAAGTCCAAGACACTAGGGACCGTCCAAGGAATTGACACGTCCAGGAAGTGCTTTTTCGGTCTACCTTGCAACCGGCGTAATCGGAATCCGAATACCTAAGTAGATCAAACTTAGAGCACTTAGGATACCATAAGCCAAGGTTAGGAGTGAAAAACTAGATATCTCAAAATTCTCTTAACAGCCATTAAATGGCATCTTTCGGGTTGCTTGAAATTAGCACACATGCCCCACACTAAGCATTAAGTCGGCCAGATGCAATAAGTAAAGGAGAGATCCAATCATGGGCGTTTTATACCTTTATGTCCCGGATTTCCCTCCTTCATAATATCAAGATGTCCATTAGTTGGCTGGGAGTTTGTTGGCTGGCATTGGCCATGTCAAATTTCTAACAATATGGGTGTATTTGGTTTGGATAAGAAAGTCCTTCCTTGAGTTGTTGTTTTGAAACCGGGAAGAATTTTTAGCTCACCCATCATGGAACTCAAAATCTTTAGTCATGATCCTATAAATCATCACAAAATGTTTTTGGTTAGTATACCAATATTATGTATCGAATATATTTGGACCCCAAAGTTTCCTTATAAGTTTGCGAGTGAAGAGAGTAGGATCCTCTTTCCCTATTTAAAAACTGTTTGAGTAAAAATCTTAAGTTATTATGCATGTTTTGGTGTTGTTAAGCCCAAAGAGCCCTTATGGAGCTTGAAGACGTGATGAGGGAACTGGGATCTTCAAAGCCCGGGGTCCCTCAACTAGACCAAGTCTTGGATTGGTCCATTGAGAAATGCATCTTCACATCCATTTTTTGAAGCTTGAAATCATGATGGGCAGCATGGCCAAAAGCATTCGAATTTCTTCAACCCTATCCACGGTGATATGTTTCTTCAAACGTCCAAACCCCACTTGAGGAATCCTTGAGCCACCAATTTGCTTGTTCCTTGTCACCCCCCTTGCTCATCTTGCTTTTGTGGAAGCCCCATTTTGTTTCCAATACATTAGTTTGGGTCTTTCCACCAATGACCAAACTTTGTTCCTTTAAAGTATTGAGCTCTTCTTGTAGCCATCACCCAATCAGATCATCTAAGCTTGTCAACCTTGAGGGGGTTCCAAAGAGGAGACAAAAGAGAAAATTGACAAAAGTTTGCCAAATGTGAAGAGTAGTTACCCCCTTCGAAGACTCCCAAGTATATTATCCGGGGGTGATCTTTTTGAATTGTTTCCCTCACCTTGGATGTTTGTGGTTCTTGTTGATCAGCATGGCCATCATTTACTCATACTCTTCAAGATAGGTTGTAGTTTCTTGGAGTTGTTGGTGAAGTGGTTGCTGCCTGTCTGCTTGTCCAGCAGTGGGCCTTGGTCGGCGTGCGGCCTAGGGGCAGAGCCTGCCCAGGGGCACTGCTGGCCCTTTTTCCCATTGGGAGGTTTTCACATTGTTGGCCTCAATTTTTGTGGTGATGTCACCAATGGCCATGTTTTTTGATTGCTTCACATGGTGGTTTTCATTCCCTAAATACTTGATCAATTTGCTTATTGAGAGCCATTGATTCATCAAATGTCAAATCTATCGTGATTTTTAATTTTCCCTAAGGTCTTGTTGTACGCAGGTGTAATTTGATCCATAACCAAGAAGAAACCTTCATCAACTTTAGGGGCAAACTTAGAGGTTTTGGGGTTTTTTTTTTAAGTTTTAAACACTTGCACAAAAACTCTAAAGTAAGACCCCTTTGGTTTGTTACCGGTTAGGAGTCATATGAAGTCTTGTTCAAGTCTTGTGTAGATATAGTGGTTGATGGCAGGTAGCGGTTTGACGGCTTTGGCCCCAAAAGATTTTCGAAGTCTTGTATCATTGCATTGTCCTTGCCATGTCAATGGTGTCGGTTCTTCCTCTTACTACACCATTTTGTTGAGGGGGGTATGGAATGAAAATAGCTTGATGCCCTCATCAAGAAACTCCTCACTTGGTGTTTTGAATTCGGTTCCTTGTCATAGAACTTTCTTGATTTGGAACCCGAATTCTCTTTGTGCTCTTTAATGAAGGTTTTCACCTTTTCTTGACTTGTGCCTTATATAAGAAAAAACACCCAAGTGAATCGAGTAAATCATCAAAAATAATACCCTGTTTGTTACGCCCAAAGCTTATGTAGGCACCGGTCAAAGATGATATGTGAATTGCTCCAATGGTTGTTGGTGGAGACAATGCTTTGGTTGGGTGAGGTGCACCTATTGCTTTCGATTGGCAAGCACTACAAATTTATCCTTCTCAAAATGAACATTCTTGTCCAAGAATGTGTTCTTTTTTAGGTTTTGGCCAATTTCCCTCCCAAATGAGTAGTCGGCGATGCCCTAGAAACCCTGTAGATTTTGCACAAAAGTTAAAATTAGCTTTATTTTGTTAATAACTAGGTAAAGTTGCCTTAAAAAATAAAAAATAGGGAACCTCCCTATTAAAGGGCTTACCCTTATCCCAAAGAGAAATTAACCCCTTCCACAATTTAAAAAAGGCAAAATAGAAAAAAAGAATTAAAAAAAAAACTTTTTAGATAAATGATCAAGAGTAATAGAATTTCCCCCAAGTCAATCACCCCCCCTTTGGGGAGTTGTCACGAAGACAATATTCTCACTTGCATTTGTGAGGGGATTGTGAGAACTTTACTTTCATCCGTAATGATTTGTACATCACAAAAAAAGCACCAATTGACCCCCCGGGGAGTATCCCCTAAAAATAATTTTAGTTCTAGATTTAGGCCCCCAAATCAATTTGGGGCCCTTGCTTTTAAAGTCAAAATTTTTTTTGGAACCCAAATGTTTATGCTCCTTTTTTAAAATTTTTTCACCCCCCACAAACTCTAAAATGATTTCCCCCAGGGCCCTTTGCATTTCAACTGTGCATGGGACAAGTTTTGGGGTAAATTTTTTTTGGGTTGATATGCAAATTTTTTTTTGGGCCCCCCCGTTTGGGCCCCCTTTTGGGTTTCTGGGGGAAACCCCTTTTTTTGGGGGGTTCCTCTTGGGGGGTTTTTGGGGGGTTTAGCTTGATCAGGTGAAGATGGCCCCCTTTCCCCCTTTTTTGGGGGGGCGGGGACTACCAGGTGAGGTGGCACTCCCGGCCTTTGGGGGTTTTTGGCAGAGTTGTTTGTGCGGTTATCTGCAAAATGCTTCCCTTCTAAAAAATTTAAACAAAAAAAATTTTGTTTTTGACTTTTTGCATTGGTTTTACCCCTTTGGTGTGTCCCCCCCCACCCTTTGATTGTGGTCCCTTCACCTTTTTTTGGTTTTTTTTTTTGGGGTTTAACTTTGTCTTTGTTTCTTTTTTTGAAATGAATTGACTTATTGGCCTTGTTTTTTTTTTTTCATGGCCTCCTTTTGGGGGTTTTTTTGGAATAGGTTTTTTCAAACATTAAAAAAAATTTTTTAAAACCCCTTGGGATAGTGGTGGGAAGAGGTTTTTTTTTTTTTTAGAGAGATGTGAGTTGCCCCCCCATAGAAGAGAGTATTCCCCCTCAAGCTTTGGCTTTTAAACAACCCACAAGGTTTTTTTCTTGAGGTCCCCCCCCCCTTAGTGGGAGGGGCCCTTCTTTTTTTTTGGGGCCCAAAGGCCCCTTAAAAAAAGAGCCCCCCTTCATTTTTTAAAAATTTTAAAAAGCCCCTCCTAAAAATTGTAAAGACTTTTTTTTGAAAAGGTCTTTTCTCTAGATGCTGTCAGCTTTGGTTGCTCTAATTTCCAATATTTAGCAATGAGGTTTTGTTTAGGTCCTTTTACTAGTTTTTTCATTTATTTTTTTCACTATTTTTCTCATCACTAGAGCAATAAATGAACACTAAGAATTTTTTGGGGGGGGGTTTTGGTTTTGGGTTTTGTTTTATTTAAACCTTTCCCCCTAGGACAAGTGTGAGGGAAGTCTTCATATCGGAATTTTTGTAAAGACCCTTTTGGTGAAGTGGATGGTTTAAAAATTAGTTTTGGGGGCCCCACCCTTTCTTCTTCATTGAGTAGGGGTTTCCCCCCAAAACCATGAAAAATTTGTGAACTTCACCCACATTTTTCCCCCTTTCTTTTTGCACCTTGTTTTCTCCTTCCCTTTGAAAATTTTTTTTCCCCCCTTTTTTTTTGGGGCCCAAATGGGCAAAAAGTGTTCGGGCTCCCCCCTAAGCAAGTTCTGATTCTTGATGGGAACTTTTTTATGGCTTGTCCCCTTTGTTTTTTATGCCTTTGTTGAATTTTTTGAATGGGGCCTGTCATAAATGTTCCTTCTTGTCATTTCATTCCCATTTTTGGTTAAAGTTTTGGGGTTGATGTTGTTGATCTTGCTTGTTGAGCTTTGTTTTGAAGTGCTTTTTGGGTTTTTTTGGGGGCAGCTGGGGGTATTTTTTTTGTGCTTTTTTTTCCCCCTTGAGAGAAACCCTTGTTTCATCCCCCCAACCCCTTGCTTGATCTCTCCAAGTTTTTTCCCCTTTCTTGTGTTTTTTTCTTTTTTTAGATAAAAGGTTTTCCCCTTCCCCAAGCCCCCTTTTGGTTTTTGTAAATTTCTCAAATCTTCTTATCTTAATCAATGTTACACTGTTAATTTTTGGGGGGTAGGCTTAAAACATGATCTTGACAACCTTTTGGTCATTGTTCTTCACCCCCCGTCCTCTTATCTTGCCCAACATAGTTTATCAATCTATAAAAAATTTTTTTGTGGCCCTTCATTCATTGATCACGAAGGTTTTAGATTTTGGGATCAAAAAAAAATATTGGACTTTTCCCTTTTCTCAACCTTCTGGAAAAATGAAAAAGGGCCCCCCTTTCCCTTTGGGGCCCCTTTCCCCCTCCATGCCCTTTTTTGTACTCTCACCACCCCAAAGACTTGAAAACACTAGTTGTTGTGTTTGGTTGGATGCCCGGAGCCCCCTAGTGGTTGGGGTTTTTTTGGGGGTAAAAGGGGATCAAAACCATTTTTGCACAATCCCCCCAAAAACCGGGTGAAGACTACCCAAGGGAAAAAATTTTATAAAAGTTTTCACTTTTGGAAAAATTTAGTCCCATCAAAATGGGGCATTTTTTCCCCGGGGGGAAATGGAATAAAGGTTTTTTTCCCCATTTTTAGAAATGGATGGGGGAATAAAAAGGGGGGCGGAGTAATTTTTTTGCTGCCTCCATCTTCTTTTCTTCTCATTTATTTTTTGAATTTGGGGTTGGATGATAAAAATCACACCTCGGAGTACTAGAAAACCCTTTTTTGAGAGGCTTGCTCTTTTTTTTTTTGAGCCCCCCCCTTTTTTTTTAGCCCCTTTTGAGAGCTTTCACTTCTTTCTATAAAAATTTTTGGGAAGTTCAAGCTCTTGGCTTCTTTTGGGCTTTTCTTTTTTGCAATTTTTTTTTTTCTTTCCTCAATTTCTTTTTATTTTTTCTTTTTTTTTTCTCCCCCCCGGCTTGGGGGTTGGTCAAGTATTCCTCTGAGTACACTCTAAAAAACCGTGGCTGTACGTCCATTTTCCCTTTGGGGGCGACACCTTGACCTTGGGGTAAAACCCCTTAGCCTTTTCCCCCCTTTTGGGGCCCCCATGTTTGGGGAAGTGTTTTGGGGAACCCCTTTTTTTTTTTACCCCTTGTAAGGGAACCCAAAATTTTTTAGATTGGGGTGAAAAAAGGGTGTTTTTTAAAACTTAAAATTGTGTTAGCCAGGCCCCACACTGTGTGGGGGCCGGATGCTGGCCTGGGGGCAGTGTGGTCCCCAGGGGGAAAAACAAAAACAATTAAAAACTAAAATTTAAATTTGGGAAATTTTTTTGAATAGAAACCCCTTTCCTTTTTTGGTGTGGGAACCTTTGTCCCCCCCGAAGTGTAGAACCGCCACCCAGTAGATCGGGTCCAAAAACCCAGAAAAAAACCCTTTAAAAAAAATATATCAAAAAAAGTAACAAGCCGCGGTGGGCCCAAAAATTTTTTTCCCCTGGGGTTTTTCCACCCCAAAAGGCCCTTTTTCCCTCCCGTTTTTTGAGGGGCGCCCATGTACACCCAATTTTAAAAATAAAATTTAATGCGAAAAACTCAGTGTGTCAGAGTTCCCAAACACAACTAAGCCCCCAAAACTTTAAATAGTCCCCTATGGTGTTTTTAAATAACGTTTTTAAAATTTTTTTAAAACCCATAAAATGGAAATAAAAAAACTTCGCGAAAAAACTCCTTACGGGGAAAAACCCCCACGGGTTGCCCATTAGCTTGTGCTCCTCACGGGGGTTTTTCAACCCCTCTGAGGGGTTAAAAAGGGAAAAAGGGAGTGGCACAAAAAATACTGCAAGAAAAAATGGGTTTTAAAGGGCCAAGGTTGACACTGTCTGAACTGCGGCTTTTTAAAATTTTTAAGTTTTCCCAAAACTTAGCTTTAATTATGAAAAACCCCAATTTTTAAAAAAATTTTAAAAGTTTAAAAAATCAAAATTAACAATTAAAAAAATTGTCTTAAAACTTGGAGTTTTTGGGGCCCCTGTGCCCGTGAGAAAGGCCCTATATGATAGATTTCCCACTTGCGATTTTTCGCCTTTCCCAACCCCATGTTCCCCTTTCCCCGGGGATGCTAGTCCATAAAATTTTCGGTGGCGGGGGGGAACACTATGAAGTTTTTTAAAAAGCGCTTTCTAAATGTAGGGGGCCCCACGGCCCCCAAACCCAAAGGGGGGAAAAGGGGGCACCCGAGGGGACCCCCCCCAGGGGGGCCCAAAACAAAAATTTCCCCCCAACCCCCCGGGAAAGGTTTTCCTTTCACAAACCCCAAAAACTGTAGCCCCAAAATTCATATTAAAAAAACAGAGCCTTTTTTGGAAACTCATGGTTGATTTAAGTCCAGTTTTGGGCCCTACAGTGGGGTCATTTTTCCCGTTGTAGAAAAGTAATTTTATTCATTTTTTAAATTTTTCTTTTTAATCAATATTCGATTCAATTTTATCATGTAAAGATAGAAAAATTTCCATTGATAGAAACCCTGGGAAAAGGTAAAGGTAACAAGTATGGTATAGATCTAAAAAGGAGTAAATTTTTTAAAAAGCAATCCCATAGGTGAATTAGTGGGGAATAGGTAGAAGGGGGGGAAACCCCCCTTAAAATTGCCTTTTCACAAAAAAAAATCCTGGGGGTCTGATTTTCTGCAAGAATCTTGGGTCACCCCCAAAACTCCAGCTATATCGTCAAATTTTTCCCGCCCCCATCTGAAAAATAAAAACGAAAAACAATAAAAATATGATCAGAATTTTCCCCCCAAAAAAATTTGGGTTTTTTTAAAATTATTTTAAAAAAAGATCTATACTTTTACGGTCACAAAAAAGGGAAAAACCCGGGAAACACGGAAAAAGGATCTAAAAAGATTAAACTATAGTTAAACAGTTTTTTTAAAAGGGGAAGATTTTTAAAAAAATTTAAAAGAGTTAATTTACTTTTATTTTCAAAAGTGATTAAATAGATGAAAATATACTATGGATTAGAGATAAAAATTTTGGATCTAAGCAATTGAATGGGCGATTTGGATTTTTAAAAAAAAACAAATTTAAACATTTAAAGTTAAAATGGGAAAATTTTTTAAATTTGGGATTTTTTTTTTAAAATCGAAAATTTTAAAAAAAAATCTAGAAGGGAATACATTTAAAAGGGAAAAGCGTAAAGTTACTGGGCCTTTTTAGGGGGGTTTTTTACCCGAAACCCCGGGGGGCTCTTTGCAAAACTGCCCCGAAGGGGTATCGGTCCTCTGATCCATTGGATCTGAAAAATGGCTCAGTTTGATGGGGGGAGGACAGAGGTGGCGGGGGGCCGGAGAGGAAAGGGACGGGGGACCATGTTGGCCCGAGGCGGTGCTGGCGGCGAAAGTCGATGGGCGCTTTTTTTCTCGGTTTTTCTTTAAAAATGAGCACCCCGGGGAAAAGGAGTGGGGGGGGAGCCCCGATGCTCAAAGGGGGTCGAAAAACAGGGGGGCGGCCCGGGGGGAAGTAGCGGGGGCGGTCCTACGAATGGCGGCGAGGTCAACCCCCAGCACAAGGAGAGGGAAAAAAAAGGGGGGAAAAGGGGTTCCCCACATTACGAAAAAGGTTTTCGGGGTCGATGGGAGCTGGAGCGGCCCCGGGGGGGGCGGGGCCCCGGGGGGGGCCTGCTCGGGGGCTCTATTTCGGCTTGCAGACGAGGGAAAAGGGGGGGGCGAGGGGAAAAAGGGGGCGGCGTTTTATGGCGGCCGAGGGGCAGAGCCAGGGCCCGGGGGGCAGATTCCGCGCGCGGCGGTTGCGGGTGCACGCGGCGCGGCGCGGCGCGGGGACAGAGTCCGGCTCCCGGGCTCGAGGAAGGGGTGGGGTTTACAGGCGGGGTCGGTTTTTGTTTTTAGAGAGGGAGGGGGGGGGCGTCGCGGTCTGGGCCCCGGGCCCTGCGGGAAAGAAAGGGAGAGGGAGGGGCGTGCGGGCTTTGGCCGACGGGGCCCCCGGGGAGAGAGAGAGAGAAAGGGTTTTTTCTTTTTTATTTTCTTTTGCAAAAAGATTTTCCCAAAATTTTTTTTTTTAAATTTTAATTTTTTAAAGTTTTTCTTGGATTTTTTAAAACCCAAAAAAAAGGAAAAAAATTTGGGGGATTTTTTGGAAACATGTTGAAACCCCCCCCCTGTGTATTTAATTTAGTTTTTTTTTTTTTAAAATTTTATGAGGGACAAAATGCTTGAAAAAAAAAATTAAATCTAAATTCAAAAACCAAAATTTTCTTTTAAATTTTTCCCTTTTTGGGTTTACAAAAAAAACCCCCCCTTAAAAAAATCTTTCCGAGGTTTCCCATTTTCTTTTCTTAAAAAAGTTGAGGGGAGGTTTTTTTTAGATCTTCTCTCTTTCCCCCAAAAAGGCCCCTTTTTTTGGTATATGGGATTCTTTTTCACCTTGCACTCTTGCCCCCTTTTCTCCTTGAAATTTTTTTCGCTTTTTCCCAAAAAATTAACCGGATTTTCCCTTAAAGGGGTTTAAATTTTTCCCTTTTGTTAGTTCCTCAATGGAAATTATTTTGGGTACCCCAAAAAATTCACCCCCCTTCCCTTTTAGGTTCTTCATCGGTTCAACAGTCTAAAGGTCTTGTTTTTCTGCTTTAACCCTTGACATATATCCATATTTTACATACTTCCCCTGTCCGTTTCAACCCCAAACCCCTAAAAACTTCTCTTTAATTTCTGGGGACATCTTATGTTTCCCGGATGTATTGAGTAGGTTGATTGAGCTTCTCCCCGATCGTCTGTGAATAAATTGTGCGGGGATGCAGATCTTTCCAAAACACAATGTACCATTATCTTTTACAAAAACCTGGTGTTTCTTTTCATGTTCTCAACTTTTTAAAAAGGATTTTATCTTGAACGATTTTTAGAATCCCCCTTTTCTAGGGTAGACTCCCTATTTTCCCCTTTGCTTTAAGAAAAATGCTCAAGTTGAGATGTAAGTTCAGCACACAACTCTTCAGGATAGGTATTGTACGAATCTTTTTTGCAAAAATTTTTTTGAAAAAGGGTCAGCCCCACAGGGGTTTACGGGTGATAGTGAAATCAAGTCAAAAACCTTTTTTTTGCCCCCCCAAGGGGATTGTAAAATTAAATCTTTAGTAAAGATGTATTTCAATTTTTAATGGTCGGTGTAGATGTACTTTTTTAACAATATTTAGTGTCTCCATAATTTTAATCATGAACCACAATTTGCAACTCCAAGTAATGAGTCGGTAATTAACTCATGTTCCTCAGTTGTCGCGAAGCATACGCAAATCTTCCTTCTTGCATAAGCACAAAACCCCAAAACCCGACGAGAGGCCCCCTAGTAGAAAATTTTTCTGACTAAAATTGGAAAGGTAAAATAGGAGCTGTAGAAAAACTTTTTTCAATTCTTAAAGTTGCCTAAAATTTTTTGACCAAAAAATTTTATCCTTCTAAGCAAGCGGTCATTGGTTTAGAAATTTTTGAATCCCCCTTTTTTGAAACCCCTTTTTAATATCCAGCTAAACAAGAAAACTACGAATTCGCTAACATTTTTGGTTTTGGGGGTTTTCCCCAATTTTTTACATCTTCCACCTTACTAGGTCAACTGAGTTTCCTCCCCCGACACAACTTTCGAGAAAAGGGAACTTCTTTAACAAAATTTTTTATTACTCCTTTTTTTAAAAAAATGGGGGCCCCCCAAGCTTTTTTAATACCCCAAAAAAAAGTGTTCAGCTTTCTCATATCGTTCTTGGGTTTGATAGAATTTTCAAACAATAAATACCACACAAAAATTTTCCAGTTTTTTTAAAAGCCCCTTTTTTTCAAAAGAAGTATGCGGGGGCTTGGGAGGGCGAAAAAACATCAGTATATTCATAAACCCCTACCTTAGTGAAGCGTTTGGGAAAAAAAGAAACAGGTCTTTTTCTGATTTATAACCAAAAAGGAGGAATTGGGAACAACAAGCCCCTTAAGATCAAAAATTTATCGATTTGGGCCAAAAGGGTACTTGTTCTTGTATTACCTCATTGAAAGGGGGCCGTAATAACACACTCCTCTGCTGCCATTTTTTGTCAACAAAGATAACTGGTGCACCCCCCAAAGGGAAAAAAGGATGAAAAAAACTTTATCGACAAATCTTTAATTTTTTTCTTAAGTTCTTTAATCTTTTATTCCCCCTATATGGTCTTTTGTATAGGGGGGTTCCCGGTAAACTCAATTAAAACTCAAAGTTTACGATCGGGGGGCTACCTGGGAAATTTTGGGGGAAACATCTGAGATTCATCAACAAATTGCTTGTTGGGTTGTCATTCTCCTCAAGTGTTTTCGGCGGTTGTCGGTGGAGGTTGCTTTTTAAAACCCCCAACACTGTCCCGCCCCCTGTAGGTGTAGGGAATTCAATATTCTTATCACACTTTGATCACTGCTTTTTTGCTTTTTTATCAGTCCAAAAAAATATAAAACCGATCTAGTGGCTCAACACGTAAGCGGGCTTGAAGTTAACCCCCTTTTTGGGAAAAGTAAAACCCTGGACAAAAACATCGGTTTTTTAAACCCCCCCCGGGGAATTTATATTATAGGGTTTTTTTTGCTAAAAAGTATTTATGCTTTAACAAAAAAAATTTCGTATGAAAGAATGCCCCGGGTCCCCGGGAAAAAAAAAAGGGAAAAGTAGCGGATGGGTTGACAAGGGTGTACCCTTTTTCACTTCTGGCGCTTCGAGGTGCTTTTTGCAGAAAATGGTTCACGCCTATTTTGTGGGGGGCTTTTTGGGGGCCCTTTCCCCCGGTTGTTGGGTGTTCTGAAATTTGGGGGTTTGGGGGTTTTGCTTCTTGGGGGGGGGTTTTAGGAGAGATGTCCCCGGGTTTTTTCCCCAAGAAAAACCTTGTTTTGGGGGGGGTTTGGGGAAAATTAGTCTTTGCTTGGGTTTTTTTTCTGGGGGAGCCTTGACGAGGGGCCCGAGTACCCCCCTGCTGCTGGAACGGCGGGGGGGTTTCTGGTTGGGTTTTGGGTTTCCCCAAAAAAGGGTGTGCCCCTTTGGGACCCCTGTGGTAACCCTTTTGAGGATAGTTGAGGGCATGGCGGGTTTTTTTCCCCCCAAATTGTCCCCCAGTTTCCTTTATTGGGCCATCTCCCCGGGTTTATTGTCAAAAGGGGGGGGGCCGGTTTTACCCCCGGGTTGGAAATTCGGGGGATGTATTTCCCCCTTTGTTGCAACCGGTTATAGATCCCTTCAAAAAAAAAAACGGCTTTTTCCCGCACACCCCCTTTTTTCATTGGGGATAGGAAACTAGCTGCGAGAACTTTTATGGTACTCGCTGACTGACATTGTCCCAAACCCCCGGTTCCAAATTTTCTTGCCCTTTTTTCTATGATTCCCCCCTTTTGGTGTGGAAAGCCTTGAAGTTCCAGGAAAAAAATTTCCCCGGTGATGGGGGGGCATTCCCCAGGCGAGCATCTTGGTATGTCTCCCCCCAAATTGGGGCGGGCCCCTTTTGTTGACCAAAAATTTACAAATTTTTAGTCATTTCACTGGGGGGATGTTGAGTCCCTTCTCCCCCCCACGAACCAATTATTCCCTCAAAAGGTCACTGGCATGAGAGAAAACAGGAGGGTTTTCCTTACAGAAATTCCCAAATGTTTTTTTACAGGGGGGGGCTCCGAGGTTGGTGAGGATGGTTTGCATGAAGCGCAGGCTTGTTGTTGCATCATTGGCGCATTGTTCTGGGTCATCGAGGTTGGGGGGGTAGAGGGTGTGGTTTTTTTTGTTGTTTTTTTTTTATTTGACTTCCATTGCCTGGTGGGTCCGGGTTTAGTTTTTGGTGCGGGGATTGCCCAAGAACATAAGAAAAAAATTTAAAAAAACTGACAGAGACGGTCTGAAACTTTTCGGGGTTTTTTAGAAAAATGCGGGCTAAAAAAAAATTTATATTGAATTTCCCCCAAATCAAAAGGGGGAAAGTTTTCATGGTTGGAAAAATAAAGAATTTTCGCAACTTTCTTTTTTTTTGACTTTTTCGGGATTTGACTTTAAAATTAGTCTTTAAATGCTTTTTTAAACAGTTTTCCCCCAAAAACCAAAATTTTGGGGAAAAACCCTCAACTTGCAGGAATTGTTTCTTTAACCCCCAAACAGTTTTAATTTTCTTTTTTGGGCCCCGGGGAAAAAAAAGGGAAAATTATGTTTTCGTTAAAGTTTTGTGTTTTTTGGATTTTAAATTTAAAATTGACAAAAATTTTAAAAGCAGGGGGGGTTGGAAGACAGATTAAAAAACTGAAAACTTTTTTTATTTTTAAGTTTTTAAGAAAACCACCTAAGTATGGGTTTTGCGGAAAGCCCAAAAACCCCAACAAAATACAAAGAAAAAAAATCAAAATTAGAAAAAGCACAGGCAAAAAAACACTTGGAAGAACACTAGCCCCAGACTCACGAATAGCGAATAAACTAAAAAGGGACCCCCGGGTCCTTTTTTTTTGATCTTTTTGAAGTTCAAAGGAAACCCAAAAAAACTTCCGAAGCTCATTTTTTTTTTGGGGGAAAGCGCTTGAGTCCTTGGCAGTCCCCTTTTTTTATTAGGAGATGACCATACATGTATAAACTCTTTTTGAAATTGCGAGCTCATTCAGGCGGGACACTCCACCCTTGGGGTTTTTCCCATTATCCAACCTTGTTTGGGATCGAAACGAGGGATGTAAAGGGGCCGGGTTTTTGGGGATCTTTCCCCGAATTTTTTGTGGATGGCCTTTTGCAGGGGAACGTGGCCGTCCTTTGGGTTGCTTCCAAAGGGAGGATGAGCAAACCCCCCCATGGAAAGTATAATCACACGTTCAGTGTTGCCCCCGCACTTTCCCCAGATAAGTCTTCGCCTTTTCCCTAGGGGGGTGAGGGGGTGTTTGATTTCCCTTTAAGTGTTTAAAGTTGCAATCTTGGGTCCTGGGTGGCTTTATCACTTTATCCCCCGCCTTTGGGGGTGAGCGTAGTGCTGGGGGTCCCCTCCCGGTAAAACTTGGTGGATCCACCCCGGGGTCCCCTGGAAATTTCTTCGAAAGATATCGGAGTAGAGGAATTTAAGTCGCACTTGGGTCTTTGGGGGTTTCTTCCCCCCGGTATCTTGGCTTTTGGGGGTTTTCCCCCTTCCTCCTTGGGGTTTTTTCCCGAGTTCCCCCCTTGGTGCTTGAGGGTTTAAGAGGGCAAAATGCTGTTTTAAAGGAAAAACCCCCCCTGAACTGAGACGAGCTGTTTTTGGGAAAGGGGAGGGGATCTTGAACGACCCGTTTTTGATAGATTTGAACAAAAAATTTTAAAAGGGGAAGTCAAGTGTAGCATAAAGTTTTTAGAAATTTAAAATTTCAAGATTGTAAGCATGAAAAGAGAAGGTAAAGACAAAATAAAAAGCCATTTTTAAAAGGTTTGGTTTCCCCAGTCAAAAATTGTTTGATACCAAAATTTTTTACACCATTTTTAAAAAAAAAATTGATTTCGAAAAATCATGTGGGGCCCGGGGTCAAAACACACAATAAACCCAAAAACTTTAAAAAGTACCATCATGAGTGTTTTACATAACGAAAAAAATTCTTAAACATAAAGCGGGAAAAAAAAAAACTCCCCCGACGAAGTCCCCCTTTACAGGGAAACCGCTGGTTGACCATAGCCTGTACTCCTCACGGGGAGTTTTCCCAAAACCCTCTGAAGGGGTTTTGGAAAACAAGGTGAGTTAAAAATTTCTCAGAAGAGTAACAGGGTTTTGAAGCTCAAAAAGGGTGAAAATTTTTGAACTGCGGTCGCTTTTAAAAAGGGCAAGTTTTCCCAAAAACTTAGCTTTTTAAAAAAGCAAACCCAAAAATAACCCCCTGATAAGATTTAAAATTAACATTAACAAATTAACCAAAATGTTTTTACCTGTGAAATTTTTCCGGGCTCGTGACGTGGCACGGCTATCATGATAGATTTAAAAATTTCGAGGTTTGCAAATTTACTCAAGCCCCCTTGCCCATTGCCCCCGGGTTTGCTAGTCCCTTTAAAACTGCCCCAAAGGGAGCGGGCAGGAACATTGAAGTATTTCAAAAGCCCTTTTAACATGTAGCAGAGGGGAATATGGGAAAACCCCGGGGACCCCCCGCAGCGGCCCCCTACAAGTATACCCATAACTGTCGGAAAAGGTCCTTTCCCCCCACAAGAATGATTGGAAATTAATGGGGGGAGTGGGGGGGGAACCCCAAAGGGGAAGGGAGAGCAAAGGGGGGTTTCTTTTGGTCTTGCGAAATGTGAAAGTCGGAATGGCGAATAGCCGTTGGGGGTGGGAGGGGTGATTAAATACTTCAGGCCACTGGCAGATAAGCCCCCGGGAGGCGGCCTGGCCAGAACCCCAAAAAAAGATCTTAAATGTATTTTGGGTGATTTGCCCACTATGTCTGTGGGGGGTTTTTATTTTTTAGATATCCCTTTTGGGGTTTCATTTTTGGGGATGCGTGTTGAACCCCCCTTAATAGTTCGACATACCTAACTAAAAATTAAAAGTTAAAAGAATTTAAACCCTTTGAGTTGTTCCCATGCACTTTTGTAATTCGAGGGGGCCGCCAACTGTTCATAAACCCCCTTTAAATTTTTTTAACCTGCTTGTCATACTTACAAAGTCTATTATTTTCCTAAATATGTTTTCATGCACCAAAACCCACTTTAGGGCTTGTTTGCATTTTAAATTGATAAAAAGGGTTTTTGTGAGAAATCCAAAAAGCTAGTTTTGGGTTCGACTGTCGGAGGTCAATGTCCCCTTTTCCCCGTAGTGATCACGAAAAAAATTAAAAGGGGACCTAAATTGTGCTTGGTTTGAGTAAAGAAATGATTTTTGGCCAAAACAAATTTGGACTCGTGCTATCCAAAGAAGGCACCTTAGTAAAGCCCAAGCCCAAAGTCTTTAAATGGGGCAATTTTCCAAATTTAAACTGCGAGAAACCCGTTTTGCCGGGGTAACGTACTCAGTTCGCAGTCCCCCTGTCCCACGTTTGACTATTTGCGGGAAGACCAAGACACCAAAGAAGCCCCGGAAAGGGAAACTGGCAAGCCCCCGAAGTGGATTCCCGATAAAGAGGGCCCCCCAGAAAGTCGGCATAGAAAAACCCACAAAGCGTGAGAGAAAAAGAGGGGGAAAAACCAAAAGTCCAAATTAGGAGTGAAGCCCCCAAGTCCCTCATGATGCGTTTCACCCCCTTTGCTTGTGCGAAGTCCGGGGGGGACGTTTAAAAAGCTTTGCACACGAGCAGAGGCGAACTGAATGTCCGGCCGAGTCACCGTCAATTTACAGAAGAAACCCCGATCATGCTTTCGGTACTCCGTTGTTTCCCCCGCCTCCCCTTCCTCGTCCGCACCAAATTTCATTCGTAGTCGACATGGGGTCGAGTGGGGCTTTTCCTCGTCCATGTAAACTTCTTCAGAATGTTTTCTTTTATCCCTTGCCTTGGTGCGAAAAACGCCCCTTCCCGGGTTTGTTTGTTTTGGGAACCCCGAAAAAGGGAAAGGTAAACTCTCCATCATGCTCATCTAAAATTCCCCTGCTAAAAAGATCTGCAAACTTGGAAACAAGACCCTGAAAAAGAACCACCAAAAAATGATATAAATTCACGTATATTTGGACAAGGAGAGTGTCTTTGCCTTGCTTGAGGGTGAAACAATGTTTTTTTTACCGATCCCATTTTAAAAACCCTTTGCAAGAAAAAGGTTTTTAGCCTATAAAAACCATGCTCTAGGTGCTTGTTTCAAACCATACAAAGCTTTGGGGAGTTTAAAAAAATGGTTTGGAAACTTGGGGTTTTCGAAACCCGGGGGGTTGTTTTAAAATAAAAAACCTCCTTAGGGAGCCCTTTTAAAAAAGCACTTTTAAGTTCATTTGGAAAAAATTTAAAACCCTTAGAAGCCGCAAAAACTAGAAGGTTTTTTAATGGCCCTTTTAAACGAGTTTTGGGAGCAAAGGGTTTTCCCCATGTCTATTCCCTTTTGAAGAAAGTCTTGAGTACCCAACCCAGTTTGTTGGGGGATACCCCCCCATCTTCAATTTGTTTATTTTTGGGGAAAACCCCTTTAGTACATATGGGGTGGCAATAGGTGGTGGAGGAAATAAGACCCAAACCGGTTTTGCTCAAAATTTTCTAACTCTTTTCAGGCCTTTTAACCCCAAACCGGATTTCCCTCAAAAGGGGGTCCCAAAATTCGGGGGTCAAAAAAAGCGAAAAAGCCAAAAGGGAAAATTTAGAGAGATAGGACCTGGACCGCGGGACTCGAAAGGGGCGTTTTCCCCCATGATTTTTTCCCCCGGGAGGGGCTGCCCGCTGGATGTGGGGGGAGGGCTGCCTGGACGAAGGGGCCTTTCCCCCCGATAGCAGTGGAGTCCCCAGGTTTCAAAGGGGACCCCAAATTGGGGGGGAAGCTGCTCGAACGGCCCCCAAAGCAGAGGAAGTAGTCGGATCGGGACGTGAGCCCAAGTGGACATCGCAGGGTCGACGGGGGCAGCCAGTGGAGGTTTGGGTCGGGATCACCCCAATCGGCGTCGTCCCACTCCTCCTCCACAATATGCTTTGTGTTCACTTCATCATACTGCAAGCTCAAAAAACAGTGGAAAAACAGGGCATAGTCTCATCGAAGGGGGTCTCACAAGTCTCCCCACTCGGTTAGTTTTCAAGGGGTTAAGTGCACGATAAGCCTGAGAGTGGTAGGGAAAAACCCAAAAAAGATTTTCCCTCAGGGGGACCGTGATTCAAATTTTTTTCCCAAATTATGCCCTTTTTGAGGATGAAACACCTGCACCCCAAAAACCCGTAGGTGACTTACCTTGGGTGGTCTCCCAAATCGCAACTCATAGGGAAGTCTTTTTTTTTAAAAAGCTCGGAGAAAAAAAGGGCGTTTGGAAACATAGAAAAACAGAATGAGTGCCTCAGCCCGATCCCGCATAGGAGCCCTTTTATGCTCATCGAGCATCGTCCTGGCCATCTCAACAAGGGCCCGATTCTTGCGCTAAAAAAACACCGTTCTGCGGGGGAGGTTGAGGTGAGGAAAACTAGGGTCGAGCCCAAAAGAAGAGCAAAGGTTACAATGTGGGGCATTCTTGAATTTTGTCCCATTGTCACTGCGGATAGTCTCATGGCTTTTCTTTGGTAGCTCATTTTGGAATCTAAAAATCAGTTTTCGAACAAGGGGAAAACCCTCATCCTTCCCCCCAAAAAAAAACCCCCAAAGGTCCCTCGAGAAAGTCATCAACGACTACAACAACATACCATTTCCCCCCCTCAGCCCTACCCCGAGCTGGACCAACTTTTGTCCAGGGTGTGAGCTGCCGTTTTCGAGGGGGTATGATCCCCAGTCACAGGAGGATGGGAAGCCGCAACCATCTTCCCCTCCCTGCAAGGATGGCAAACGAAGTCCTTCTCAAATTTAGCTTTGGCAATCCTTGGATAAGGTCCATTGAGCTAAGTTTTGCAAGTAAATAAAAAACTCAAATGCCCCAATTCGTATCCCATTTCCCAAAAAGTCGGAGGAAAAAACCGGCAAGAAGAAAAACGAAAAGGGTTTCCGGGAAAGGGAGATAGAAAAATCCGCACAAAAAAAACCTTTCCCCCAAGGGGCAAAATCGGCAAACAAGATCCCCCCCAGAGCCCAAAAAACCCAAGAGAGGTTTGCCTTAAAACTCACCTCAAAATGACTTCAAGGAGTTGCGAAAAGATAGAAAGGGTTTAAAAAGTAAATTTGCAACCCAAAACAACATCCTTGTGGGCAAAAGACGAAACCGGGCTCGGATCGCCCTCGGGACACAAAACCCTTTCCCTTTCTCTCGTTTCCCCAAAAATTTTAAAGTACTCGGTGTGGCACACGGGGTCGAGGCTGGAGAACCCCTTGGCACTTTTCCCGGGCATTTTTGGCGTGAACTTCCCGGTCCCCAAACCAAGTCTCCTCCAGTCCTCCTTCCTACATCAAAAAAAAAGACATGGGTGAGCAAATGGACCAAACATGGGGTTAGTAAATTGTGAAGGATACCATGGGTTTTCCCCCTTGCCCCAAAAAAATTTGGGGTTTGGAGAAAAACCAAACATCTCCTACCCCCGGAGGGTAGCGATCACCCCGATAGGGAAAACGTGGTCCGCTAGAGGAAGGCTGGAAAATAAACCCCCCAAAACCCCGAGGGCCCCCCCGTCGTTTTGGGCACGACCTGTACCCCCGGGCACGGGCCACCTTTTGGTCTCGCCTCCTGAGGCCCGCCCCTTTTAGGCTTTTTTACCCCCAGGCCTAGAAGTGTGCCTTGAAATTCCAGTTCATGCACCCCCCAAATCGGGGGGTTTGGGACATGTCCCGGTTTTAACTCAACCTGCCCGCGATCATCTTTTCCTCCCAAAGAAAAAATCAACCAAATGCCCATCCCCCTCACAATTTTCACAATGGTTAAACCTTTACCACACTCTTGGTAGGCCTCTTTGTTGGGTTGGGGGGTCTAGTTTCTTTGGAAGGGGGTCATAGAGAAGTTTGGCAGTGTGTTTAAGTGGGTTTTTTCAAAGATGGTTTGGTTTTGCAAACCACACTTGTTCTGTGGAGTGGTTTTGGGTGGCTTCAAAACACCACCTTCTCATAGGAAACCAGAGGGGGTTTGGGAGGCTTAGGTGGAGTTATCTTGGTTAAGGGTTGGGGGGGTTATGGTGGGTTTTCCTTTTTCGCCAAACCATGCACTCACCCATCTTTCCGAACGCTATTTTCCCTTACCTATAGCAAAGCCTACCCCTGCTCCCGCCCTTTTGCATTGGGTAAGCCCAAAAACATCCCCAAAATTTCGTTTTTCGGCAAGACACCCCCTCAAGATGGCCGGGAAAGGGATGTGTTTTTTCCCCCGGTACGCATCTTGTGTTTCTGCACGACGCAAACTAAAACTCCAAAAACCCCAAAACGTTGAATCTCTAGTGCTATCGAGCTGGGCCTTCTCTAGCACAGCAATTCCCGCATCTCTTTTTGCCAGCTCAGAACGCCCAAGGGCCCAAGCAAGGGCTTGCACGCACCCAAATTAAACTAGGGCCCAGCCCTTTAGTCATGACCCCCTAAGTAGGCCATATTGCCCGGGGGATGAAAAAGTTTTAAAAAATGGAAAGCGAAAAAATAAAATTACCCGCCGGTAACCACCATTTTGTACCTTAGAAAAACCTCTGGGCTCATGAAGCTTTGCTAAGGTACTTCACCTTAAAATCATTCCTCCCCCACGCGGCACGCATGAGGAATGCACCTGACTCATAAAGTGTCTTTTCAGAGACTAAAAGCGAGAGAGAGGGATTCGATGGGGGGGTGTTTACTGGGTGTGTCAGAGTCGTAAGTCGTACTCTGGGCCATTCCTTTTCCATTGTCGACCTTGCCTTCTTCAATCGCCATGGTGCAAAAAGCCACCGTGCTTGGTGTCGGCGTAGAACCCATAGGCCACTAAACTTGTCCTCAACCTTTCCCTTCGACTCATCATCGCTGGAGGAAGCACCTCCATCAGAGGAGGCATCGTGTCACTAAGGGAGGCGAGGAAGGCTCGGTGTTGGCCTTCACCTTGTCGATCACCTTCTTGGAGGACCTTCGGTTTTAGCCGCCCTGGGCTTGTTGTTTGTCCTCGAAGTGGTGCTCGCTCTTGTCCTTGCGCTTGGTGAAGTCACCCGCCAGCTTTCTTGGGGCATTTTGCGATGAAGTGATCCTCATCACCGCAACGGTAGCACCCCTTTGGCCGAAGCCACCACGCCGATGGTTCAAATGGTTGTTGATGAAACGTGGGGAAATTGTTGATGACCAAAGCCAGCTCATCATCTCCCAAGAGCCTCCCCTTGATCCTCTGTCATGAAATCAAAGACAAAGCGAACAAAGAGTGTGAAGGGGCAGAGGAGGAAGTGTAAAGGGTTATGAGGTTGCTACGCTAGCCGGAAAACAAAATTTTCTGCCCCATAAACCAGGAACTAGTGCTAGTTATAGATCACAGGGTTACCACTAGATGCGCAGGTGCAGCGGAAGCGAATGATGTAGTCGTGCGCATCGCAGCAGTGTCGTGAAGTTGCGAGGTCCGTCCGTTCTCAACGTCTCTTACTCGCAGTTCGTCCTTGTGCTCCAGAATTTCAGCACCTCCGAGGAATCCCACACGTGCAAAGGAAGAAGCGTCACGCCTCTGGACTGCTAGGTCCGCGAGGAGTACTAGGCGCAAGCGTGGGGAGCGCAACGGCGGCTACCCAAAGGACGTGAGGGTCAACTCGCCCTGCACCACCCCTTGCTTATATAGTCATCCTAACAAGCTCCCACTTTGGAGGCCCATCAGTAACCCTAAAACCTAGTCTAATTCGGGTCCAACCCGAATTAGGCTTCCGGCCCCTTAAGCGTGCGACCCTATGGGCTCACACACACATAGACATGGCCAAGTACTCTTAATCGACCAATAGTTGATAGCGGGCCTCTAGCAAGGCGTGTCAACTCCTATGTATACGCTACGATCATATCAGACGAACCCCACATTGCAATATACATGTTATTCCTTTGCCTCATGATATTTGGTTCAACTCGTGGGTTAACACTTAACCCAAGCACGGCCATGCATTTCATGATCTAATCATTTGAGTGATCCAGTGATATCTCTCTCTCATGGAGAGTGGCAAATTCCATCTTGATTGACTATGTCTCACAACATGTTTTCTGACAGACCGAAAGTCACCTTTATAACTACCCAGTCACGGAGTAGCGTTTTGGTAGTACCAAGGTAGGTCGTTTCACATCTTGAGTACATACGACAATCTTAGGTCTAAGGACATAACGTACATGTGTGTTATAGAGACAATCTCCTATCGGGTCTGTCCAGCACCATGTCCTACGTGTGCCCACATTATTAGTTTGACATCTCCATGTCCATGACTTGTGAAACATAGTCATCAACTAATATTGTGTGATCCAATATTCATGTACATTCTAGTACGAACTTCGATGAGGGAAAACTTTAGAATAACCATACAAGTAAAAGAGTTTCACAAACAATTCACATAATTGCTTATCGATACAAGTTGTCTTTAAATGGATATTCATTGAACACATAATATGTCATGGATACAAGGAAATACAATCATCTCTATGATTATCTCTAGGGAATATTCCCAACAGGAAGAAGACGTACCGCTGGGGCTAGAAACCAACGCCATAGATGGTTTCGACGGGTTTTCAAGCTTGGCCCGGGTCTGGTAGTCAATCTTCGACGATTTGAGCTTGACTGAACAGCTCGTCCACAGTCAGGGCATCATAGCCCGGTGACTCCTGAATGGCAGCCACCTTCATCTCCCAAACCTTCGATCAAGAGCATATAAAAGCTTGATAGCCATCTCATGATCATCATAAGGAAAAGTTGGCTCGATTAGCACGCATCTTGTTGACGATAGATTGGAAGCGAGTGAACACCCATCAACAGATTCGCCGGCCAACTGAGCAAAGTTCTCGTACTCTCTACGGTATGTGTCGAAGAGTCTAGACTTGTTTTGAGGGTTGTACTCATGATATCGCACAAGTGTTTGCAGATCTCCTGTGCTGTAGTGAGACTCGAAACTCGATCAAACTCAGGAAGAGACAAACTTGAGAAGAGCATGCTACGGGCTCCTGCGTTTGACACATGTTGCATGATTTGCAGCTCATTAATCCGAGCGCCAAGAACCACGCAGTCAGCACTCTCACAAATCTCCCAATACTTTGTATCAAGCCCTTGGAGGTCAGCGGACATGCGCACCTTCCAATAGGCGAAGTTTGTTCCATCGAAGAACGGAGGTTTGCCAGCACCTCACTCCATGTCGCCTTCGCGGATCAAGAACTGTGTAAGGTGGAATGATCCTTAACCGGCTCTGATACAAATTTTTGAAGGACCGAGAACGGCGACCAGAGGGGGGGTTGAATGGGAGCCTCAAAATTTCTCTCGAAATATTCGGACCACTCATCCCAAAAGCCAAACCCAGTTGATGGGTGCTCACCGGCAGTGGAAACTACCGGAAAACCCCAAAACGTAGGTTCTCGACCCTAGGGAAAAGAGGCAAAAACCTAGGCAGAACGAAGCAAAACAACAACCAATTAGAGAGCTCCGGACCAGTTGGGACAAAGCCACTGGACTTTTAGCGAGTAGTCCGGAGCTCAGATCCCACGCCTTCACCCGCTAAGACAAACCAATGCAGGGAGCACCCTAGCTCGGACCATAGGTTCGGACTAGTATGACGCCACCTCCAGACCAAGGAAGGTGGGTCGCGTGCTCACTCCTGCCTCTTCAACAAACAATCCAGTAAGCAGCCGACCTCCGGACTCAACCGTCGGACTAAGGCGAGTGGTCCGACGCGTGGTAGGTTTTCTCAGCAGAGCCACCAGACCACTCATCAAAGGTCCGGAGCTCAAAAGCCCAAAGGTCCGGAGGGTGGTCTGACGCCCCTTGCTGCTTGACACGAGAAAAGTCAAGACCACCGGACCACATGCTATGGTCCGGAGCTTAGGGTAAAGTGGTCCGACTCTCACAGATAGAAAACTGTTCCTCGTGAAAAAAATAAATTCTGTCCACCAAATCTTCCCAAAACTCAACCAAATGGTCACCAAACTGCATCAAAACTTTTGTAGGCATGATCCTAGTGCAGTTGGGGAGCTATCCGAAGAAATCATCGCTCAATTTGGAGAGGATAAACGGGAACACTTGGATTTGGGGGAGAAGAGAGCAAAACGAAGAACGCCACAAAGAAATTGCCCGATTACGTGATGAGGACATCAACACCACACCAACACCATCTCCAGCACCACTTGGTCCTATTACTCGTGCTCGTGCCCATGAATCAATCATCAAGTAAGTTTATTATCAAACTCTTGTCCATTATATTTGGGACAATGGAGACCGTGCACTTTTTGTTTTGCCCCCAGGAAAAAATGGAGAGGATCAGCGGGCCCAAGGGATGGGCGTTTGCTGGATTTGGACCCCCCCGGGTTCCCCCCCCCCAACCCCTTTGTGATAGATGCCCGCTTCTTTCAGACCCCGATTGGGCATTCTCGCACTTTTTGGAAAGCTTATCAAGTCTATTTTCCCAAACGGACCCAGAAGCATGGCTATACCTTTTCAGATGCGTCCAGAGTCATCGTTTTGTCCCGAGACCTTTTCTGCCCCCGGGTTTTTTTGTGTCCCTTTTATTTTGGGCCTGTGGCCCAGTTAAAGGGTTGGGTCCATTAGGGAGCGCCCCTGGGGTTGGAAAACCCCCCCCAAACCCCCCTTGTAGTCGTTTCCCAACTCCTTAAAAAGCCCTTTAGACCCACCACAAACTTTTTAGGTTTTTTTTCGTCGAGGTTGCTTTCCCCCCATTCGCCCTTTTAGCGGGGTTTTGGGGATAACCGCCCCGTCTGATTGTAAAAAAAGAACCTCCCAAATATTGTGTTTCAGATTGAAACCTTCATTTTTCATTTGAAAATTGAGTGCTTGTTCATTTTGTTCTTGCGGGGTTCTTCGATTGTTTGCAGGAGGGAGCCCTGTGGCTGGTTTTTGCGCCGCAAGATCCCGGCAGCCATCGGGGGGTGGTGTATGGGTTGTAAGGCCCCAGCGCCCTTTGGGGACGGTTGTGTGGGGCCCCCCCCGGCCCCCCCCCCTTTCTCCTTTCCACAAATGGGAGTTACCCAAACCAATTTCTCATCGAAAGATCGAATTTTAAAAAACCCTACGAGTCGTATCGGGTTGGGTTTAAAGGGGAGAGCAAGGTTTATCGGTGAGAAAAACTTCCTTTCTTCAAAAAAAAAATTTTCCTATAGCCCAAAAAAAACCCAAAAAAAAAATAGTGATTATTTTTCCCGGGTAATCCCTTTAAAAACCTTGAGGGCCCTTTTTCTAGTACTACTTAGGTTTGGGCCTTGTTGAGTTTGTCGGTTGATCGGTTGTGTCGGGGTTGCTGGTTTTAGTTTTAGTCCCTTTTGAGTTTCGGTTCTTGTCCGTTCTAGCCCCATTTTAAGGAGATTTTGTTTTATCAAGTTCGGTTTCCGGGGTTACTACCCCGGTATTGTGGTGTTTCCCGTTCAGTTTTTGAGTTGGGGTTCTGGAATCGAGGAGTACTACCCCGGGATTCGTTTTCTGTTTTAAGTTCGGAAGGAGTTGATTTCGGGAATCAAGTCCGAGACTCCCCCGGTATTCGTGCTTTAAAGGGGCCCCCCCGAGTTGTTTTCCTTTAAATTTAAGGGCCCCGCACTACAAGTCGGGCTAAAGTTTCATACCATATTACAGCGAAGTTTTTTAGAGAGAGAGGGGAGAGAGAGAGTGTGTGTGTGGTGATTTGCTCTTTTGACATCTCCCTTTTTTCATATAAAACAGCTTTGGGATCCCCGAAAAAAAAAGAAAAAAAAGAAGAAAAAAAAAAGCAAAAAAAAAAAAGGGAAAAAAAAAAGAAAAGAAAAAAAAAAACAGAAAAAAAGGGGGCTGGTTTTTTGGGTTTCCCCCCCTTTGGATAGGTGGTGTTTTGAGTTCTTTGTGAAAGGGTGCGTCCCCTTGCACGGGCTTGGTTTGGACCAGCACAGAAAACCCCCTTTGGGAAAGATTATTTAGCTCGCTTTTTTCACTAAAGTTTGGGGCTAGTAAATTTTTTCCTTGAGCATAACTTTTGGGCCCCCTATAGTCCAATATTCGACTACAACTTTAAGGTGTTGTGCTAGGTACCCATACATTCACCCTTTCCCAAAGGGTTTCAGGTTTTTGGTTGTTGACCCCTTTGTTTGAGCAAAGGTTTTAAAAAATGGTAAGAGCTTGGAAACCCGGGTTGAGGCGGCCCCTTGGGTTTTAGCTACTTTCCCAATGTTGTAGGGGGTTTTTTTTCTTACCTGTTTTTTTTGTTTTTCTTGTCTTTAAATCATGTTAGGAACAGAGGATTTAAAAACAACATGCCGCAAAACTCCACGCACCAAGGGCATCATTAAAAAATTTTTTAAGGCAAGTGCAGCTGCTTTCAGAAGGAATCATGGAGATTTACAGGTGACCCAAAGACAAGATTGGGAACTAGAGGCCCCCCCAATTGCCAAACCCCACCAAGCTTCAGGAGTGAAGCATGGGTTTCTGTATGGACAAAAGCCTTGCCCCTTTTTCTCCGGGGTTTTGATGAATTCCCACACAAACGGCAAGGGTCAAATCAAAATAAAAGACGCCAAAAAGGGTGAGGACGAGTCGAAGATAATGACGAGGATGTTTTTTCTGGGATATGGACCTTGATAAAAAATGACCTTAGTGATCGAATCGCCTTTTTTTCAATCGGAGAGGTATGGGTCACCGTCGACGGGGGAAAGGGACATAATAACAATGATGCTTTCAGTAAGTTTTTTTTACCTCCTTTTGATGGTAAGTATGATCCTGAAAGCATTCCATTTCATGGGAAAAATTTTTGTTTACCAAAAGGGTTTTCATGCCACGAAATTTTCCCGAGAATACACTGTGTTAGGGTTTTTACTTGTGAGTTTATGATTTTTCTACTGTATGGGGATAGAGTTAATAAGAAAAAAACCTTAAAAAATTTCCCGTATTGGGATGTTTTTTAAAAAAATTCAAAGAGGGCTAGATTTTTTCCCCTTTTTACTATGCAGGGATTTGCTACAAAAATGCCCAAAAAATAAGGACAAGGTGCTAAAAGGTTTTTGAAGAGTATTATCAAGAATTCCCAAAAGGGTATGTTTCGTTGTAATTTAGGGAGGATGAGGGGAAACCCGCTATGGCAAAATTTTTGGGGGGGGCCCCCCAAAAAGTGAAATTATGGCACCCCGCAACTGTACTATGCCCCCTCAATGACAAGCATGCTACTCCCACAAATTCGTAGTCAAGACCCCAAAGTTTTGTGAAATTGCTTCGTTTCTTTTAGCATGAAGGTAAAAAACGAGAGACATTCAGTGTACGGGCCAGGGTATGGACATGTGATGCAGTTGAGTGTTCCAGAAAGCGCGTTATGGTCGTCAAAGAATAATGGTGAGTATTCGTCGCTAGTGATTTTGATGAAGATACACTTGCATTGCTTGTCGTTGACCATGCAGGTAGTGAAGAATGTATAGAAGAACTATTAATGCAGGTGAACCCGACCGCTATGAGACCCCTCATTGTACAGCGTGTGCTTAGTGCACAAATGGAGAAGGCAGAGCAAAATCAGCGACACACGTTGTTCCAAAAAAAGTGTGTCATCAAGGAGCGTTCATGTCGCATGATCATCGATGGAGGTAGCTGCAAAAATTGGCCCGACGGTGACATGGTGGAGAAGCTTGCGCCTTACCACCAACCACACCCACATCTATATTAATTCAAATGGTTAAATAACAGTGGTAAGGCAAAGGTAACTGACTTGTGCGAATCAATTTTTCCATTGGATCCTATAAAGATGTGGTTGAATGTGATGTTGTGCTATGCAAGCTTGTAATGTGCTGCTAGGCCGACCTTGGCAATTTGATAGAGATTCTATGCATTATGGTAAACAAATCAATATTCTTTTCTATACCATGATAGAAAAAATTGTGTTGCATCCTATGTCCCTGAAGCTATTATGCAAGATTGATGTAGCTAAAGCCTCAAAAGCTAAAAGTGAGAGCAATAAAAATGACCAATCTGTTGCTGATATGAAAGAAGAGATAAAATTGATAGGAAATTGTTTGCTTGCAACTAAATCTGATATTAATGAGTTGAATGCTTCCATACTGTTGCTTATGCTGTAGTATGCAAAGAGGTATTGATTTCCCTTCATGATATGCAGCGTTCTTTGCCTCCTGCTGTCGCTAACATTTTGCAGGAGTATTCGGATGTGTTCCCAAGCGAAATACCATCGGGCCTGCCACCACTTCGAGGCATTGAGCACCAAATTGACCTGATTCCATGGTGCCTCATTGCCAACCGTGCACCATATAGGACCAATCCAGAAGAAACAAAGGAGGTTCAGCGTCAAGTGCAAGAACTCCTCGGCAAAGGTTACATACGTGAGTCTCTAAGTCCTTGTGTTGTTCAGGTTATTTTAGTGCCTAAGAAAGATGGATCGTGGCGTATGTGTGTGGATTGGGCGGGCTATTATAATATTACTATTCGATATCGTCATCCAATTCCACGATTAGATGACATGCTAGATGAATTGAGTGGTGCTGTTGTGTTTTCCAAAGTGGATTTGCGTAGCGGGTATCATCCAGATTCGCATGAAATTGGGAGATGAATGGAAAACTGCTTTCAAACTAAGTTCGGTTTGTATGAGTGGTTAGTCATGCCTTTTGGGTTAATAATGCACCTAGTACCTTCATGAGATTGATGAATGAGGTTTTACGTGCTTTCATTGGAAGATTTGTTGTTGTTTATTTTGATGATTATATTAATTTACAGCAAATCTATGGAAGAACATATTGATCATTTATGTGTTGTTTTTAAAGCTTACGGGAGGCACGTTTATTTGGTAACTTGATAAGTGCACCTTTTGCACAGATTGTGTTTCTTTTCTTGGCTATGTTGTTACTCCACAGGGAATTGAGGTTGATAAAGCCAAGGTGGACGCTATACAGGGTTGGCCAGTCACCAAAGACTATCACCCAAGTGCGGAGTTTTCTAGGACTTGCTGGGTTCTATTCGTCGCTTTGTGCAGGTTTCAGCACATTGCTGCACCATTGAATGAGCTTACGAAGAAGGGAGTCGTGTTTTCTTGGGGAACCCACAAGAGAAGGCCTTCAACATGTTGAAAGATAGTTGACAAATGCACCTCTTCTCCAACTTCCTGATTTTAATAAAACTTTTGAACTTGAATGTGATGCTAGTGGAATTGGATTGGGTGGTGTTTTGTTTCAAGAAGGTAAACCATTGCATATTTTAGTGAGAAACTAAGTGGGCCTCTTCTGAATTATTCTACTTATGATAAGGAATTGTATGCTCTCGTGCGAACATTAGAAACATGGCAGCATTATTTGTGGCCCAAAGAATTTGTTATTCATTTGATCATGAATCGTTAAAGCATATTCGTAGTCAAGTAAAACTGAACCGTAGACATGCTAAGTGGGTTGAATTTATTGAATTTTTTCCTTATATCATTAAGCACAAGAAAGGGAAGAGAATATCATTGTTGATGCTTTGTCTAGGAGATATACTTTATTAATACATCTTGACTATAAGATCTTTGGTTTGGAAACAATTAAACAACAATATATACATGATAATGATTTTAAAGACGTGTTGCTGCAATGTAAGGATGGAAAAGCATGGAATAAATTTGTTCTAAATGATGGCTTTATGTTTAGAGCTAACAAGCTATGCATCCCCAGCTAGCTCCGTTCGTTTGTTGTTGCTTCAGGAAGGCATGGAGGTGGCTTGATGGGACATTTTGGAGCAAAGAAGACGGAGGACATACTTGCTGGTCATTTCTTTTGGCCAAAGATGAGGAGAGACGTGGAGCGATTTGTTGCTCGCTGCACAACTTGTCCAAAAGGCAAAGTCACGATTACATCCCACGATTTGTATATGCCTCTACCTGTTCCTACTGCTCCTTGGGAAGATATTTCTATGGATTTTGTTTTGGGATTGCCAAGGACTAGGAAGGGTCGTGATAGTGTTTTTGTGGTTGTGGATAGATTTTCTAAGATGGCACACTTATACCTTGTCATATAAAACTGATGATGCTACACATATTGCTGATTTGTTCTTTCGAGAAGTTGTTCGTTTGCATGGTGTGCCAAATACAATTGTTTCTGATCGAGATGCTAAATTTCTTAGCCATTTTTGGAGAACTTTATGGGGTAAATTGGAGACTAAGCTTTTATTTTCTACCACATGTCATCCCCAAAACTGATGGTCAAACTGAAGTTGTGAATAGAACTTTGTCTACTATGTTAAGGGCTGTTTTAAAGAAGAATATTAAGATGTGGGAAGATTGTTTGCCTCATATTGAGTTTGCTTATAATCGTTCATTGCATTCTACTACCAAGATGTGCCCATTTGAGGTTGTTTATGGCTTGTTACCACGTGCTCCTATTGATTTAATGCCTCTACCAACTTCTGAACAATTGAATTTTGATGCTAAGCAACGTGTTGAGTTGATGTTAAAATTGCATGAAACAACTAAAGAAAACATAGAGCGCATGAATGCTAAGTATAAGCTTGCTAGTGATAAAGGTTAGAAAGCAATTGATTTTTGAACCTGGTGATTTGGTTTGGTTGCATTTGAGAAAGGATAGGTTTCCTGAATTGAGAAAATCTAAATTGCTGCCTAGAGCTGATGGACCATTTAAAGTGCTAAACGTATTAATGACAATGCATATAAGCTTGATCTTCCTGTAGCTTTTGGGATTAGTCCCACATTTAACATTGCAGATTTGAAGCCATATTTGGGAGAGGAAGATGAGCTTGAGTCGAGGACGACTCAAATGCAAGAAGGAGAGGATGATGAGGACATCAACACCACACCAACACCATCTCCAGCACCACTTGGTCCTATTACTCGTGCTCGTGCCCGTGAACTCAATCATCAAGTAAGTTTATTATCAAACTCTTGTCCATTATATTTAGACAATGGAGACACGTGCACTCTTGTTTTGCTCAGGAACAATGGAGAGGATCAGCGGGACACGGGATGGGCGCTAGCTGGATTTGGACTGCAGGACAGCACCAACTTGTGATGGATGCCACGACTTCATACAGACTCCGATTGGGACATTCTCGCACTTTTTGGAAAGCTTATCAAGTCTAATTTCCAACGGATCCAGAAGCATGGCTATACCTTATCAGATGCGTCCAGAGTCATCGTTTTTGTACCGAGACCTTTTCTATCCACGGTGCTGTGTCACCTTATTTTGGGCCTGTGGCCCATGTATCAAGTTGGGTCCATTAGGGACGCGTCCTAGGGTTGGAGAACGACCCCAACACCCTTGTGGTCATCTTCCCAACTCCTTATAAGTCTTTAGAGCCACCAAAAACAGTTTAGGTTTTGTTTCGTCGAGTTAGCTATTGCTACCGCCTTTCAGCGTGCGTGTTGGATCAACCGTCCGTCTGATTGTCATCAGAACCTCACCATACTGTGTTCTCAGATTGAAAACCTTCATATTCATCTTGCAATTGAGTGCTTGTTCATCTTGTTCTTGTGGTTCTTCGATTGCTTGCAGGACGGGAGCCCTAGTGGCTGGTTGTCGCGCCGCAAGATCACGGCAGCCATCGGAGGTGGTGTATCGGTTGCTAAGGCGCAGCGTCCTTGGACGGTTGTGTCGAGCCGTGAACGTCATATCCATCCACAAATCGAGTTATCCACCAACTCTCATCGAAAGATCGAACTTCGAACCCTACGAGTCGTCATCACTACGCACTCGTGAGGTTTGAGGTGAATTCCTTAGGTGCAAAGATGCTCCTCACTATTATGAACGACTTGGTTCAAACGGATTTTGCAAAGCTACTCCTACAAAGAGAAATCATCTCAGGAAAAGAGAGAGCAAAAGCAAAACGCGAAGAACACAAGCAAAACGGGGACACAATCACAAAATTGAAGCCACCATGGCATACGGAGGTTACGGCTTCCGATTCCTCGCAACAAACTCAAGTTCTTACAATGGTTGGTGGAAACAACCTAGGGATCTCATGAACTAGAGAGAGGGTAGACAGAGAGAGAGTTGGGGAAAAATGATTAGGGTTCAAGAGATAGAATGAGGATAACCCTTTCATCCTCTATTTAACGGAGCTTTGGCTATTTCCCAAAGACCCCCTTAGATAGAAGACCGAATTACCTAGCCCTAAGACACTGTAATCCAAGTAGATAACTCTCAACCACTCGTTTGAATGGACGGTCCCGCTTCCTGCCAGGAGTTGCCATCGCCTCGACGCAACCTCCAGGATTCCGCCACGTGCCATCCCCGCTTCCTCGGAAGCTCCGCCCGGGTTTTGAGGCCCAAACCCGCGGAACCCGCCACCTGTAGCTTTGGGCTCAACTACCGAACCACGAGTTTTGAGGCCGAAACTCGGAAACCGTCCTCGGATAGTTTGAGGCCCAAACCACCAAACCGCTCGACTCAAGCCACCTTGTCCTCGCTCGGTCGGACTCTGAGTCCCATGAGCCTCTGCTCGACCCGCTCGTCCGCCATCTTGACTTGGTCAACTCGGTCTACCTCCATGTCTTCTCGCACTCTCCGGTGCCAAGTACTAGCCACCATAGCTAGTCCGCTTCCGCCCTTCACCGCTCTCAGTTCATCGGCACGGAAAGCCTCTACTCGACCTTCTCCACGCCATTGACCACTGTCAATAGGCATAGCACCTGCACACCACAAGCGACAGACAGGCACACATTTGCTTTCGCAAAGAGGTTAGGGTAAGCCACTCAAACTGAAACGCTCAAGTGTTGGACAAACACTCATCACAAAATTGAACTACATGTGTACTTATCCACCATGTGTTTATGTCAAGTACTACGGTATCACAGTGGACATGCTAATTTCCCTTAGGATCCTAACCCAATTGGGAGCACATCTAAACCATGTGGAGAACATCCCAAAGATGTTCGAGGACGTTCCACTCCTTGGCTACAACTTTACGAGGTCAGTGTGGCCATCCAAATCAAGTTGTACGACCAATATGACGTTCCAGTCCATCTCAGACTCCAAGAGTAGCCCACACTAAAATGGATGACCAAGTGACATATGAAGCCCTTTTGGACATTTTACCTATGAATGGAAATATAAGGAGATAAGCCTCGAATGACACCAATATGACATTAAAATTCCTTTGAAATCAATGAAAATCATTGAAACAAGTGGACATCCAAAATGTATCAGGGTGTTGTGGTGCTTTCTTTTGGGGAGAAAATGGTGATTCTGCCATTATGAAAACCAAGCTTTGCAATTTTTCCATCCCTCAAATGGGATCCGCAATTTTGTCATTCTCAAATGATACACAGCCTCAAATATGTCTATGAAAAATTTGTTGTCAAATTGATATTTTCTTTTTATCCTAGCAATTTGCTTACCCATTTTGCCGCTCTTGATGGAACTGTTGACACCGTTTTTCGGCATGTGTCAAATGAGCTAAAGACATGCATTGGTCGGTAGTGTTTTCTATCGGCATTAGGAGGTCATCGGTTGATATGACCGATGAGAGTGAATGCTGCAAATGAGATAAGTTTGTTGTCGATGGAAACTGGACGATTTTTGCGATAAGATTGGTTGGTAAAAGCAGGTTCAGGAATGAAGAGTTACCGATTGAAGCATATTGCCGATGAGGGGACGTTGCCGATGGAAACAGGATGAAGTGGCTGGTGTCAGCAGAGAGCTGCCGATGGCGATAGAAGAAGGTTGCAGATTATCAAAAGGGTCAAGACTCACTATGATCGGTAGCTGTTTTCTATCGGCATCGGAAGGTCATCGGTCAAAGTTGCCGATGAGAATAAAACCAGGGCGCTAATGATAAAGCATGCAGGGATGTTGCCAATGAAGGATGACATGGCTAATGTGAGCATGCAGTTGCGATGACGCTAAAATGAAGTTGCGGATCAGAAGGATGTGTCGATAGAAGTTTCATCGAAGAGAAGACATAAGGAAACTGGTGATCTTATACCAGTATTGTTATAGAAGTTTGAGTCCGACTCTTGCACGAGTCATTTATTTCCTTAAAAATAGGAGTTTTTGTTTAGGAAAGGTATGAGTCGTGTCTATCTACAGCTCCTTTTACCGGAGTATAAATATGTACCTAGGGGTCGCGAGAAAATATATCCATCATATATCAAACAAATCTATTATTTTATTTTACTTTTCCAGCAACTCTACTTTTATCGCATTAGATCTAGTTTACCTACGAGTTCTTCAAGTCTCGACGGGCTGCATCTCTTCAATCTCCGTCAACCCTTGCAAGTTCCGCGTTTGAGCAACCTGAGCCTTGACATCCGGGCGCATCGCTGTCGTCTCGTTCAACTCTACTCTAGTTATCTGATCAAGTTTGAGCCTTGACATCTGGGTGCATCGCCATTTTCTCGTTTAGATGTTGTTCTAGTTATCATCCTTGTTGATTAACTGGTCAAATCGACTGGCACACCTTTGGACATCAAATTCAGGTATAAGCCCGAGGTGTTTGCAGATCCTGACGCTTTTTTGTCAACACCTCTTTTGGCACACCTGGTGAACCAATTATACATTGGCTATGGGTGATCATACCGACGTCAATCCGAGGAACGTCATCGATGTCTCCGAGGTTGATCTGAAAGATGATCAAAAACAGGCTATGGAGCGGGCTATGGAGGAGTAACAAGCAATTATATCTAAAGTCTTTCAGCCTAAGCAGGAGCGGCGAAAGCCATCCAGAAGCAAGATTCGCCATTGCCGCGGCAGGTCACATTCGATGCCAATCCAGGTAAATTACAAGAGATGGTTAATTTGCATTGAATCATGCGTTAATCAGCCACTCCAATGTGCTGTCCAATACTGTGTACAATTCTGTTATGGAATCTTTCAAAGAAGGACAGGCACCTCAGTATGTTGGTCCAGCGTATCATCAACCTGGAGCGGCATCTATAGACCCATCGGCAGCTCCAATGGCGTCTTCCACTCCTGTGGATCCGTCTGCCGATGTGGCTACACCACCAAGATCAAGTCCTGAAAGTGTCACCAAGCTTAGTACAGATCTAGTGGCGTCGGCAATGTCGGGACCTGCTATCCAGAATCATCCAGCTCCCGCCAACTGGTGGGGATGTGGTAAGCCTCCAAATCCATCTGTTGGCTCCAGTCCGGTGCAAGGAGATAGTTCAGCTTGGAAGGGCTCCGTGGCATCGGCAATGCAATCACAGCGGTGATCCCTATGATGCATTACTCCACGTCTTCTCCAACTGTGCAAATGCCATCAGAAGATCTCCAGGTGGTGATTCCTAAAGTACCTCTAATGCCACCATCGGTAAATTCTGTGTCGATGCAACCAGTATAGCAATTGGGAGTCAACCTATGGTGGTAAATCCTCAAGCTGGAGTACTAGCACATCAAGGTAACCAATTTGTTGATTACTCCAGAATACAGGAGCAACACACTCCAATTAGCTATTAGCCATCGGTGAATTATATGCCGATGACCTATAATCCTGGTTGGACTGCTCCACCACTAATTCAGCATCAGGTGGTACAACCTGGGTATCAATACTTGGCAAACGCTCAAGGTGGAGCATCGGTACAGCAACCGATGAATATAATGCCACAACATAATCCAGTGAGTGTGCAAAGCTACCCATCGGCCAATCAGTCGATGCATAATGTTTAGATGGCTGGTACTGCGCTTACACCAACTACTTCAAGCGCTTTGCCACCAAGACCCGAAGGGGTGCATCAGCCGGCTCCACAGGTCAACGTCCAACCAATGAGTCGGCAAGAATAGGATGCGTACTGGGCCGATAAGATTGCCGAAGTGGTGAAGGAACAATTCGGCATTAAACCCAAGGTTAACACATACTCTTATCGGACACCATACCCTCCGGGATACGATTTAATCCCTCTTTCAAATTGATACAAGGTGCCGGATTTTACGAAGTTCTCTAGCCAAGATGACACGTCAACGATGGAGCACATCAACCGCTTCATTATCCAGTGTGGAGAAGCTGCCAGCAGAGAAGAGCTAAGGGTGAGATTGTTCTCATCATCATTGTCTGGATCGGCATTCACGTGGTTTATTTCACTGCCTCCAAACTTTGTAATCACATGGGCCGATCTGGAGAGGCAGTGTTCATAAATACTTCTTCGCTGGCGTGCATGAGAAGAAGCTTACCAATTTAATCAAGCTGAGGCAGCGTAATGATGAATCGGGTGGAAAGCTTTGTTCAGAGGCTGCGAGACGTAAAGAACAAGTGCTACAGTCTGATACTTGATGATCAGCAACTGGTAGATTTGCCTTTCTAGGGACTACTGCCGCATATCAAGATAAGTATGCGTCTCAAGAATTTGAAAGCGTAAGTCATCTAGTGCAGAGGAGTGTCGACCAAGATGTTAAACTTTTGAGCCTGGGAATACTTGGAACAAGAAGGTGGCCTTCATTGGGCAAGAAGAGGATTCTGAGTCAGATGAAGTGCTGAGCATTGACGCTGCTGAATGGGTTAAGGACAAGAAGTTGGTATCCTGTCCGTTTGTCCAGAGAAAGTTGAGAGGTTCACCTTTGACATTACCATGGCCAATAGGATGTTTGATCTATTGCTTCAAAAAGGGCGGATCAAGCTGGCACCTAACTAGGTAATTCCATCGGCCGAAGAGCTCAGAAGGATCAAGTATTGCAAGTGGCACAATGCAACTTCACACAGCACAATGATTGCAAGTCTTTAGGCAACAGTTGCAATCAGAAATTGAATCTGGGCGAATCATGTTTGGAGATACTAAAGCCCAGAAGCCGATGAAGATTGACCAACATCCGTTTCCAAATAACATGGTGGAAACTACTGAAAAAAACAAAAGTGTTAACATCGGAAGCTGCCAGGAAGAATGCATCGGTGGATCCAGACCATCAGGTAGCTGAGCGTGATGTGAAGAAGTTTGCCGATGACAGAAAGGGCAAGAGAGTTGCCAATGAAAGCAGTAATGCCAAGAGGGCTCCTGGTGTTATAATCACGCATAGACAAGATTATCGGCAATCGCAGGAAAGAACGATATCGACGGCAGGAGGAAGAGAGGCGTCAAGAGTGGCTTCGGCATAAAGACCATTGGAGGTGTCCCTTCTTCGTTCATTGCTGGGAGAAGGTATTAAATTACCTACTGCCGATAATTGCCCTGAATGCAATGGATACTATCCTGCCAATTCGGTCAGAAAATAAACCTGTTTTGATGATCGGGCATCAAGCTATCGCACGCCGATCAAAAAGAAGGAATCAGCGCTATGATCGACTGGGGGGCAAACTCAGCGCACATGATAGACTTGGCAGGCGCGTTAGTCAGGAGGAGCTTGAAGAGATGGCCAATGCAAGAGTACCCGATGAGGAGATATTCTCTAGAGATCCAAACATAAGGCGTGGGTGCCGATACAAGCGGCGAAAAACAATACCAGCCTGTTTGGAAAACTAAGCTTCCTCAATGGTGCCCCAAAGGTCTGACAAAGACTCAGAAAAGAGGGATTCAGCGCGAACGCCAAGGATGATTTATATGAAAGTGAAAATCCTTCAAGGGAAAAGTCTCCAGTCAAGCAGTGGAGGCCAAAGAGCAAGGATAGGGATCCATCAGCAAAAATCAATATGGTCGTCATATTGCCGATGGAATTCATGGCACCTGTCGATGCTGAAGAAGAAGCTGCCAAGATGGCACAGTTGGTGTTAGATCCGATGATAGCTGTATTTGAGAAGCCTGCGATGATGAAAGGCAGCACTTAAGAGCTCTGTTCATCAAAGGTAAAGTAGATGGGCAACCCGTGACGAAGATGCTGGTGGACGGTGGGGCATTAATCAATATAATGCCATATGTCATGTTCAGATAACTTGGGAAAGGTGACCAAGACTTAGTCAAGACGGACATGAAACTTAAAGATTTTGAAGGCAATGTGTCACCAGCTATGAGAGCCGTATGTGTTGAATTAACCATCGGCAGTAAAACTTTGCCAACAACGTTTTTCGTGATCAGTAGCAAAGGCACCTACAACTTGCTCTTAGGAAGAGATTGGATCCATGCTAATTGCTACATTCCTTCTACAATGCACCAAAGCCTCGTGCAATGGGTTGGAGACAAGATTGAAGTTGTCCGAAGTGAAACTCCGTCAATTGTTGCATCGGCAGAATCGGAAACTTATGAGCAAACCAGGTGCATATCAGGTGAAGCTTGGGACACGGAGTTCCTCAAAGTTGCGATTACCGCATTACACCGATCCAAGCAGTCGGTCCTGAAGAAGAGTTTTAATGGATCGATTCGCCGATGATTTAAAACTGGGACAGGGGTTCACATCCGCGATGATTTACTAGAGATAGATATCGGCGATGGCAGTAGGCCATGCCAACCTTTATTAGTACTAAGTTAGATTCCCAATGTAAACAACAGTTGATTGACTTATTAAAGGAATATAAAGATTGTTTTGCTTGGGATTATACAGAGATGCCTGGTTTAGACCGATCAATAGTCGAACATCCGTTGCCTATCAAGTCTGGTTTCCAACCACATCGGCAACCTGCGCGCGATGCAATCCTATGGTATTACCTGATATTAAAGCTGAAATTACAAAATTAATTAAGGCTGGATTTATTCGGCAATGTCGGTATGCCGAATGGATTTCTAATGTGGTTCCTGTGTATAAGAAGAATGGAAAACTTCGTGTTTGTATTGATTTCAGGAATCTCAACAAGGCTACACCGATGGATGGTTATCCGATGCCAGTTGCCGATCTGTTGGTTGATGCCGTGCTGGACATCAAATCATTAGTTTCATGGATGGTAATGCTGGATATAATCAAATATTCATGGCTGAGGAAGACATAAACAAGACTGCTTTCAGATGTTCAGGTCATGTCGGTTTGTTTGAGTGGGTGTAATGACTTTTGGCTTAAAGAACGTCGGTGCTACTTATCAAAGAGCAATGAATTTTATCTTTCATAAGTACATCGGCACGATAGTCGAAATCTATATTGATGATGTGGTGGTTAAATCCGCAAATTTTGAGACGCATCTTGCCGATTTGCGAAAAATCCTGGAATGCACAAGGGAGCATGGGTTGAAGATGAATCCTAACAATGTGTGCATTTGGTGTATCGGTAGGCCAGTTTCTGGGTTTTATGGTGCATCAGAGAGGCATCGAGATCAGGAAAAAATCTATTGATGCAATTAACAAGGTAGTTGCTCCCACAAATAAGACTGACTTGCAGTCCTTGATCGGCAAGATTAATTTTATTAGAAGATTTATATCTAATCTGTCTGGAAAGATTAAGTCTTTTAGTCGCTGTTGAAATTGAAGGCCAATCAAGAATTTATATGGAAAGAAGAGCAGCAACTAGCTTTGGAAGAGATTAAGAAATGTTTGGTGAATCCTCCAGTCTTGGTTCCACCTCAACACGGGAAACCTTTCAGGTTGTATTTGTCTGCCGATGACAGTGTTATCGGGTCAGCCTTAATCTAAGAATTTGAAGGAAAGGAACGTGTGATTTACTATTTGAGTAGAAGATTGGTGGATGCTGAAACTAGGTATTCGGCCGTCGAAAAGTTATGTCTTTGTTTGTACTTCTCTTGTACTAAGTTGAGACATTATTTGCTATCGGCTGAATGCACCGTCATATGCAAAGATGATGTGGTTAAGTATATGCTGTCGATGCCGATATTAAGTGGAAGAATCGGCAAATGGATTTTGGCGCTATCGGAGTTTGATTTGAGGTATGAATCGGCTAAAGCAGTTAAAAGTCAAGTGATGGCTGATTTTGTTACCAGCATTGCAATGCAGTAGGAGCCGTGCAGATTGCTCCTTGGACCTTATTCTTTGATGGATCTACATGCAAGGAAGGAGCAGGCATCGGCATTGTCATAATTTCACCTCGGGGACAAAAATATGAAATCTCGTTGCCGATTATTGCTACTTCGACTAATAATCAGGCTGAGTACCAGGCTTTACTGAAGGGGTTGGAATTACTCAGGGAAGTACATGCCGATGCTGTTGAAATCTTCAGTGATTCCATGTTGGTGATCAATCAATTGATTGGAACATATGAATGCCGAAGTGAGGTTTTAATTGCGGCTCATGAGAAGTGTTTGCAGTTATTGAAAGAATTTAAGAATACCGCCTTGAACACATTCCCAGGTTATATAATGAAGAAGCTAATCGGTTGGCACAGTATGCTTCAGGGTATCAGCCAATTCAAGGAGTAATGACATCGGTAACGGTTGCCGATGACTGGAGGAGGAAATTGCCGATTACTTGAGAAACCCGTCTAGAAAGGTTGAGAGGCGGTTAAGGTTTCAAGCTACCAAATATGTGCTCCTTGATGATGAATTATATTATCGAACCATTGATGGAGTTTTGCTCAGATGCCTTAGTACAGAAGAATCGAAAGGGTTAATGGGCGAAATTCATGAAGGGGTATGTGGAGCGCATCAATCGACATTCAAGATGAAGTGGATGATTAGACGGAATGGATATTACTGGCCGACAATTCTTGAAGATTGTTTCAAATATTTCAAAGGGTGCCAATATTGTCAGAAATTTGGTAATGTCCAGAGGGCACCTGCATCGGCAATGAATCCCATAATCAAGCCTTGGCCGTTTAGAGGATGGGCTATTGATCTCATCGGCCAGATTTATCCGCCATCAAGTAAAGGACATAAGTTCATTCTGGTTGCTACTGATTACTTTACAAAATGGGTTGAAGCTATCCCTTTGAAGAAGGTAATGTCGGCTAACATGATAGACTTTGTAAAAAAGCATATTGTTTACCGATTTGGTATTCCTCAAACTATTACCACTGATCAAGGGACGATGTTTACATCGGGGGAGTTTGACGAATTTGCTATCGGTATGGGATTTAAGGTTTTAAACTCTTCCCCTTATTATGCTCAAGCTAATGGCCAAGACGAGGTAACTAATAAAGGAATTATCAAGCTTATCAAGCGCAAGATTGAAGAAAACCTAGAAGGTGGCATATTGTGCTGAATGAAGCTTTATGGTCTGTCGGATGGCATGCCATGGTGCTACTAAAGTCTCACCTTACCAATTGGTGTATGGGCACGATGTTGTTCTACCCTGGGAAATTAAGACTGGTTCTAGACAATTGTTTTCTCAAGATCAGTTGACAGCCGATGAATATCATATCCTTATGACGGATGAGTTGGAAGATCGGGCGAATCATTGGCTGAGAGCTTTGATTAGCATTGAAGAAAACAAGAAGAGGGTTGCTAGGTGGTATGACAAGAAAGTCAAGGTAAAGGACTTTGCCGATGGAGATCTGGTGTGGAAATTGATCTTATCGATTGGGACTAAAAGTTCAAAGTTTGGAAAGTGGTCTCCTAATTGGGAAGGTCCTTATCGGATAAAAACAGTCTGCTCCTGGTAATGCTTATATTTTGGAAACCCTCGACGGAGTTGCGTTTCCCAGAGCAATCAATGGTAAATATTTAAAGAAATATTATCCTAGTATCTGGGTAGATGCATGAGGCAACACAAAGTATAAGTGCCGATAAGATAACAATCATACAAAATATTGGCAGAAGGCGTGTTAACGTTATGTTACATGCAAAATCAAATGTCAAGGTTTGCAAATTGCCGACATGACGGATTACAATAGATTACAACAAGGATTGGATGGATGATATTGCACGCAGGCGAATCTGGTCCACTTCCTCCAGTTCCTTGGCGTCGTCATCGGCAGTACCTTCTACTGGTTTGACTTTCTTCCTCAATGTCAGAGCCTCGCGAGCAGCAGCATCTCTCTCTTGTTGCAAGATCTTGGTGGCGTCGGGAAGTTGAATTTTCTTCTGGTTAACTGAACATAAAGCTTCATCAACTTGTTTCAGCTCTACCAATAGATTCTCCTTCTTTGCCGATAGACGGGAAATTTCTTGTTCAAGGTCAATGCTGGAAGCTTCTAGACGGTCGATGTCCTTGTGCTTTTCATCAGTGACTTGTTTGAACTTGAGTATTTCTTCTTTAAGTCCCGCCTGAGCAGCTCTTTCAGCAATGCGACATGAAGCCCTTCGGTATTGGAGCTGCCGACTCTCGAGGAATGCCGCTTGGAAGAGTGTCTCTTCAATATCGGCAGGCGTTGGTCTTGGATTTCCTTGAAGGCTGCTTTTGCTGTGCTGGAATCTTGGACTAATTGCGAAGTATCTTGTTGCAGTAGAAGGAGCAATGCTTCAAGTTTGGCCTTCAATTCTGCCGATACCGTGATTGAGGTTTAGTGGAAATCTCTTCTTCACCATCTTCTGGGATGTCGACTGCGAAGGAGAACAGACTGTTCGGAGAATCTTGGGCCTGAAGAAGAAAAAGATTAGAGCTTGTCGATCATAAGTTTGTGTTACAGAATGTCAGTCAACTTACCATCTTAAAGCGGATCTCTTGCCTTGGGCTCGGGAAGGCTGCTGGCACGGCATCATCTTGAAGATCGCCAACAGTTGTCGATGAACTTGCCTCCATGGGAGGAACAGTTGGTGCTGGTGGTGCTATTGTCGGTGCTGCCTCTGTCGTGGTGGCTAACCCCTGTGGCGATGATGTTGTCCCCTGGTCGTGGATTTCAGTTGGTATTGGTGCTGGTACCGATGTCGATGTTGTCTCCATTGTTGCAGCTGGTTTGTGCAGCGATGGTGTTGTTCCCTGGTCTGGAGTTTTGTCCAATGGTTGCTAAGGAATGGACGCCGATGTTGGCCCTGGTATTGGTGCATCCACGGGAGTTGGTGATGCAGCTAGAGTTGATGGCACGGATGGAGTGGCTCGCCTCAAGCGTTTCTTCTTCGGGGCAGTAGTTGGTGAGCCGACGAGTTTTTGCTGTGAAGCTTGGGGGGCATCGGCAGTCTGAGTCAGAGAAGCTTGTACATTTCGAGCAGCTGCCAATGAGCCCATTTCCTGCAAAAGATATTTGGGCTTGAGGGTGACCTTGGGTACCCTTCGAGGGGTGAAGGCAACCAACGAAGGAGCCTTGTTGCCGATGATTGATATGGGGTTCATCATTCGAAGATTGAAGTGCTTGCCGCTCTTGCTCGTTCGAGGGATTGGATCGTCAGCCTGTTAGTAAAAGAGGGTTAGATGCCGATAGTAGAAGTAAATAATAAGAGATGCATTAGAATGAAGAACTTACTGCATCATCGGGAATGATGTGATCGGCATCGATCAAATGCCGATAGTAATGCGACGACTTGGGGAATAGTTGATTTTTCCATTCTTGCTACCAGGATTTGTATGACTCCGTGATGAAGGATGTTGGTGCCCAAGAAGATAAATCAATGTTTGATGTATCGGCATGGGAAGAAAGATTGACGATCCTATTCCAGTCCATGGCACTGGATTATATTGGCATAGCTGAACTTGATCAACAACTGACCAAATGCCAACTGTCTTGCTGCTACCGATGGATAGTAAAACTCATAAGTTGGAGAAGTATTCTTCCCCGGTCCCAAAGATGTTAACTGGGATAGCCCAAGGAATGATGGTGGCCTTCATGATCAACTCATTTTGTGGTATATTTCCATCGGTAAGATTGAAGGAAAGTGGAAATCGGTTGTCCTGATCAATATAGGGCCACCAGACCCGTTCTGCAGCTGGAATCCCGCAGTAAAGTCTCTGAAAGAACATGCCAAACTGACCGTCATTGGCATCGGTTCCTGGCAATACGATGATGGCCTCCCCAAAGTTGAGTGGGAAACGGGTTGCCGATTCATCATCATTAAATTCATAGTCCTACGATATGTCCCTTGGAAATTGTTGATTGAATAAGTCGAACTGGAGGGCTTTATGCATGTGTGCATTTAACCACATGTTGATGAACCACCATGGACCGCCGAGGTTGCCGATGGGCTCGCCTAGCAATAGCTTTCTGGATACCTGATGAAGGAGGTGATATACCGAACCAAGGAGGTATCGGCCAAGAGGAAGTCTTGCTCCATTGGCCAGAAGCTCTGCTGCAGGAAGGTACATAGTAGTAGGTCCAACTGTTCTGCCGAAGAAGATGAACTTTTCCAACCACATGTTCAGGAAGATGGTGTGTTCCCTCTGACCTACCGATCCATTCTTCTTGTTTTCTTGAATATATCCAGTCCAGCCACCGATGTTGCGTGTGATTACCCGATGTTCGGATTTCCTACCGAAAAGATTGGAGGGATCGACAGAGAAGACGTCGAGACCGGTAAGCATGTGCACATCGGCAAGAGTGGGGTGGCTGGTCCATGTCTGAATAAGAATGCGTTCATTGTGTCGGACCAAAAGTAAGAAGCAGCCATCATCATGTTCTCGTTCTTTGCCATATCGGCAATAGAAAGCTTAATGCATTGGTACAGGTTGTGCTCTGCCCAGTAAACTTGTTGTGTTCTAGCCATCCTAAGATACCAATTCTTCCAACCTTTGGTGGGTTTGGGCCATGAGCGGAAAGCATCCCTCCACAACCCTAGATTGAAACACTCAGATCTAAAAGGAATGCGATTGGTCTTTGCGTTGATCAAATTGGTAGGATTTGTCTTTCCCATTGGACCCAGATAGTGGAAATGTGATTGATCGAGGGGGATTACTATCTTGTTGTGGAGCGGCGTAGAACAAAAAATGTGGGAGACAGATTGAGAAGGGAAAAGATTTACCGCAGGAACGTCAAAGTTGATCGCCATTGGAGCAGAAGGAGTTCTTGCAAGAATTACGCCTTCCGAAGGGAGAAGCTGTCGTTTGAACGTCGGAAGACTCTTGGGAGCGCCGGAGAAGGTTTGAATACGAGGGTAAAAATGAATGCGAGCTCGGAGTGAAAGGCAGATTGAATGGTGGTAACTTTTATAAGCCCAGTTAGGGGTATTTTGGAATTTTTTTTGCATGGGGCGAGAATATGGAAGGGTATGGTAGTGGATTTGCGCGCTCATCGAGAAGATGTGATTGGATTTGTAACTATTTATGCTGCAGTCGCAGGGTTCTGTTGGTAACTTGCAGTTTTCGCGCGCGGGAATCGAGGAATTCACGCAGCTGCCTTGGAGGAGAAGATTGCGGCACAGAGAATTTCGGCACGTAAAATATTTTACGCTCCAAAATTGGCGGCCATGTGTTGACACCATTTTTTGGCATGTGTCAAATGAGCTAAAGACTTTCATTGGTCGGTAGCCGTTTTCTATCGGTATTAGGAGGTCATAGGTTGATATGACCGATGAGAGTGAATGATGCAAATGAGATAAGTTTGTTGACGATGGAAACTGGACGATTTTTGCCAATAAGATTGGTTGGTAAAAGCATGTTCAGGAATGAAGAGTTACCGATTGAAGCATATTGCCGATGAGGGGACGTTGCCGATGGAAACAGGATGAAGTGGCTGGTGTCAGCAGAGAGCTGTCGATGGCGATAGAAGAAGGTTGCAGATTATCAAAAGGGTCAAGACTCACTCTGATCGGTAGCTGTTTTCTATCGGCATCGGAAGGTCATCAGTCAAAGTTGCCGATGAGAACAAAACCAGGGCGCTATTGATAAAGCATGCAGGGATGTTGCCAATGAAGGATGACATGGCTAACGTGAGCATGCAGTTGCCGATGACGCTAAAAGAAAATTACGGATCGGAAGGATGTGTCGATAGAAAGTTTCATCGAAGAGAAGACGTAAGGAAACTGATGATCTTATACCAGTATTGTTATAGAAGTTTGAGTCCGAATCTTGCACGAGTCGTTTATTTCCTTAAAAATAGGAGTTTTTGTTTAGGAAAGGTACGAGTCGTGTCTATCTACAACTCCTTTTACTGGAGTATAAATATGTACCTAGGGGTCGCGAGAAAATATATCCAATCATATATCAAACAAATCTATTATTTTTATTTACTTTTCCAGCAACTCTACTTTTATCGCATTAGATCTAGTTTACCTACGAGTTCTTCAAGTCTCGATGGGCTGCATCTCTTCGATCTCCGTCAACCCTTGCAAGTTCCGCGTTTGAGCAACCTGAGCCTTGACGTCCGGGCGCATCACTGTCATCTCGTTCAGCTCTACTCTAGTTATCATGATCAAGTTTGAGTTATCATCCTTGTTGATTAACTGGTCAAATCGACTGGCACACCTTTGGACATCAAATTCGGGTATAAGCCCGAGGTGTTCGTAGATCCTGACGCTTTTTTTGTCAACACCTCTTTTGGCACACCCGGTGGGACCAATTATACATCTGCTATGGGTGATACTACCGACGTCAATCCGAGGAACATCATCGAAGTCTCCGAGACTGATGTGAAAGATGATAAAAAACAGGCTATGGAGCGGGCTATGGAGCAGTACAAGAATTTATATATGAAGTCCTTTAGCCTAAGCAGGAGCGGCGAAGCCATCCAGAAGCAAGATCTGCCGTTGCCGCGGCAGGTCATATTCGATGCCAATCCTAGTAAATTACAAGAGATGGTTAATTCTGCATCGACTGGCACACCTTTGGACATCAAATTCGGGTATAAGCCCGAGGTGTTCACTGATCCTGATGCTTTTTGTGTCAACAGGAACATAGACTTCTCTTCGTTCACGGCATGGGAGACCGAAGCCACCGCTTTGTTCACGGGATGGGAAACCGAAGCCGCCACCAGTGAAGCGAGAGAGAGAGAGAAGGGATCCCTGACGAGAGGTCATGTGGTCACGGCCGATGTCGCGCCGCTGCCAGGTGAAGCGAGAGAGAGGGAAAGGACCCCGTTGTGCGGGTACGACAGACGTCGCGCCGCGCCGCCACTTCCCCGACGTGCGTCCAAGGCGAGTGCCAGGCGCGACCGCCGCCCGAGGAGATCTCTCGCACCGAGCGTCCCTCTGCATTGCCGCTAGGCCCGAGCGCCGAGTTGTGTCTATGCCAGTCCAAGGCCGGCGTCCCACCGCATTGATGTCCACGCCAGCTTGCGGGCGGAAGCCGTCACCTCCCCGATGAGAGGCCGTGTGGCCAGGCCTACTGCCGCCCCGATGCATCCGCACGGGCGGAACTCGATTGGAAGCTCGATGAAGCAAACCTTGTATGTCTTTCCTCATTCTAATGTTTTGACATTGGTAGACCTCATTGAATTTTGATGGTGCTCTAATTGATCCCTGTTTAGTCATTGTGTGTGTGAGTTAGGTGGTTCTTATTAGTAAGGGAAAGATGTGTTGTGTCGGATACATAGAAATAGGGTACCCAAATTATCAGACTCTACAAAAACAAAAATCCCCATCAGGGGCTCTTCCGCCTCGCCCGAGCCAAGATGGCGTCGCCCGTGACGTCATCGACCCTCGGGGGCTCTTCCGCCTCGCCTGAGCCAAGGTGGCGTCGCCCGAGACGTCATCAACCCTAGGGGGATCATCCGCCTCGCCCGAGCCAAGATGGTGTCGCCCGTGACGTCATCGACCCTCGGGGCTCTTCTGCCTCGCCCGAGCCAAGGTGGCATCACCCGAGACGTCATCAACCCTCGGGGGTTCTTCCGCCTCGCCCGAGCCAAGATGGCGTCGCCGGAGATGTCATCTACCCTCAGGGGCTCTTCCGCCTCGTCCGAGCCTAGGTGGCATCGCCGGTGATGTCATCTACCCTCGGGGGCTCTTCCGCCCCGTCCGAGCCCGGCAAACATCATTCGTGATGACCCTCGCCCTCCGAGACTTCACCGCCATGCCGTGGACCAAGGCGCTCTAGCCCACATAGTCAAAAGGTCCACAGTACCCTCCGTCCTCAGGGATGGGGTTCAGAGCATGAGCCACCATGCCGTCCCCTGTTCACCCTGCAATACAGGGTCTTGTGCTGCCTAAACGACGACTTCCGCGCGTGATATCCACGCCATGGCCCGAAGGACACTCCAACAGGGATTAGGGCGTCATCAAGCACTGTATGACGGAACTCGGGGGTGCCTGGTCCTATGCGACCAACCCCCGCCCATACCCAGAAAGGGGGAACAACAGGGTTCCCTATCGCAGAGCGCATGGCTACAGCTCGTCAGGGGCGAACAAGACTCAGACATGTGTCCACTGGTGCAATCTTCCTCACGAAGGAAGACAAGATGAAGACAAAGGCTTCCTTCGGCAGCAGCCCAAGCCGGGCCCACGTTTACTCCCTCTCTCTCTCTACTGTACTCCTCCATCTCTCCCTACGTATAAAGGGAGGGAATGGACCCCCAATCTCAGGGGGATTGGACTTTCCAACTGTTATTCACACACACACGCGAGCACTCACCAGAACCAAGAACCTCATACGTACGAGACCTGGGAACCGCCTTCCCTCTCTCACGAAAAGCTTGTAGATCCCCTCTACGAGCTCTCCGCGCTCGGTAATACAACCCCGCAACACACTAGACGTAGGGCGTTCGTGCCCAATCCAGTATAAACCTCCGTGTTCTCCGAGCGCAACCATCCGAACTCCGACACGCTTCGAGATTTACTTGTTGCGCCATTTTAGACACAGACAGTTGGCACACCAGGTAGGGGGACTTTGCGTGTCACCCGTATTTTCGAGTTTTGGATGGCTGATCCCCACATTCGCTTCTCTCCGGGCACCATCATTCGTTTTGGTAGCCTGGAATTCTAGTGCCACGGGCAGGATGCCGATCTGGCTCTCCGTCGCCCCACGGCATCTCCCGAGGTAGCCATGGACGCCATCGCCGCTTCCATGGCCCACCTCCATCTGTCTCCCTCCGGGGAACAAACCGCTCGCAGGGCGGCCATCCCGCGGGCCAATCATCCTCAGTTCGAGCGCCAGCTCGACACGGACCCCGGCCGGCTTGGGAGTCCCTGCGCACCTTTTGCTCCGCGTTCGCCTGCACGGCGGCACATCTCGCGGGAGGGCAGCCGCCCTTTTACGGGTACAGCACGCCCGTACGCGAAACAGCAGCCCCAGCACCCACGTCGCAAGGCGACCTGCCTTTCCCAGACCCTCTTCGGTCCAGCCTCAGGAAGCCCGGCGGCTTAGGGCGGAGACCCAAGAGAGGATAGCGACGACCAGTGTGCCGACACCTCCCTGGCATTAACGCGACCCGCATGCCGGGCGGAAGGGCGGTCGGCGTCACCTCCTATTCCGGGAATGGAAAAGGCAGGCCGCTACGCAGCTACACCGACGCGGTCGCGTCGGCGGGTCGCGGGCTTCTTTTTCCTCCCCACGACGGTAGAGAAAGAGGCGACTACGACAACGCCCTCACCAAGCCTTGTCTGCACCACGGCGTGCCTATCAGACATACCCTTTAGGAGTGTGACAAGATGACCAGGCATCTCTCAATTACAAGAAACGGGGGCGGGGGTAACAACAACCTTCCTCCCCCTGAGAACAAATGCCTCATGATCTTTGGCGGTTTGGGGACCGGATACCACAAGCTCCAGCAGGAATAGGAGCGACGCGAGGTCCTCACGGCCGTCCCGACGGCTCCTGACTTCCTCGACTGGTCGAACACTGACATCCCTTTCGGGCAAGGCGACTGCCCGGAGCGCATCCCCCATCCGGGACGCTACCCACTCATCGTGGACCCGATCATAGGGGGCATACGCTTCACCAAGGTATTGATGGATGGGGCCAGTGACCTTAACATCATGTTTTACAACGCCTTCAAGGCCCTAAAGGTACCTCGTAGAAAACTTCGCTTGGAGGGGGTTGCCTTCTATGGAATTGTACCTGACAAACCTTCCATACCCCTCGGGTAGATTGACTTGCCCGTTATGTTTGGGGAACCGGACAACTTCTGGACCGGGCTCCTCACCTTCGAGGTCGCACACTACGACGCGCCCTGCCATGCGGGGTTGGGAAGGCCATGCTATGCGAAGTTCATGGCCATCCCGAACTACATCTACCTCAAGCTCAAAATGCCAGGCCCTCAGGGAGTCATCATGGTCGCCTCCGAGCTCGCGGAGGCATACCAGTGTGATGTGGACAGTTGCGAAAGAGCAATGGTCGTGGCGCGATGTCCGGAGCTGGCTGCAGCAGCCGAGGCAGCAAGCAGCGAGAGGGTCGACTCTAAGGGCATGGGAAACTTTACCCCCTAGAGGGGGTAAAAGAGATCCAGCTCGACCCGTCCAAAATGGACGACCGAGTGCTGCGCATCAGCGCCTCCCTAAATCTGGAATAAGAATCGGCGCTCGTGGACTTTCTCCGTGCGAATGGCTATAAGTTCACTTGGAGCCCCGCAGATGTCTCGAGCATACCGAGAGACGTGGCCGAGCACGCCTTGATGATTCAATCCAGGGTCCAGCCGGTGAAGCAACACTGCCGCCATTTCGACAAGGAATGGCGGCGGGCCATCGGGGAGGAGCTCCACAAACTTCTGACGGCTGGATTCATCAAAGAGGTATTCCACATAGTTATCTAATCCAGTGCTAGTTAAGAAGAAGAGCGGAAAATGGAAAATGTGCGTAGATTACACAAGCCTGAACAAGGCGTGCGGCAAGGAACCGTACCCTCTGTCGCGTATCGATCAAATCGTCAATTCCACCTCGGGGTGCGAAACACTTTCGTTCCTTGACGCATACTCCGGCTACCATCAAATCCAGATGAAGGAGTTCGACCAGCTCGCGACATCCTTCATCACGCCGTTCGGCTCTTTCTACTACGTCACCATGCCATTTGGACTCAGGAACGCGGGGGCCACGTACCAGCGGTGCATGCGCTCAGTTTTTGGGAAACTCATCGGCACGACGGTTGAGGCATATGTGGACGACATCGTGGTGAAGTCCAAGCGGACGGAAACCACGGTTGCAGACCTCGAGACAGCGTTCAGGGCCATGAGGCTCAAAGGCGTCAAGCTCAACCCCGAGAAGTGTCTATTCGGGGTTCCGCGTGGCATGCTTCTCGGCTTCATCGTCTCCGAGCGTGGCATCAAGGTCAATCCCGATAAAGTCTCTGCCATCGCCAGTATGGGAGCAATCCGCAATGTGAAGGGGGTGCAACGGGTCATGGGATGCCTTGCATCTTTGAACCGTTTCATCTCGCACCTTGGCGAACGAGGCCTCCCCCATTACCGACTTCTCAAGAAGACCGAAAACTTCACCTGGACCTCCGAAGCGCAAGAGGCCCTCGACAAGATCAAGGCGATCCTGACAAGCGCACCCATCCTCGTTCTGCCGATGCCACGCGAGGACCTTCTCCTTTACATAGCCGCCACCACCCAGGTGGTGAGCTTCGTCATCGTCGTTGAAAGGGAGGAGGAGGGGCACGCACAGAAGGTCCAGCGGCCAGTGTATTTCATCAGCGAGGTACTATCCGAGACCAAGACCAGGTACCCCCAAATCCAGAAGCTCCTTTACGCAGTTCTCATCACGCAGAGAAAGCTGGGCCACTATTTCGACGGCCACAACGTCACCGTCATGTCGTCCTACCCCCTCAGGGAGGTGGTACAGAGCCGCGAGGCTACGGGAAGGGTGGAGAAGTGGGGATTAGAGCTCATGGGCGAGTTTATCTCTTATGCACCACGGACGGCCATCAAATCCCAGGTCCTCACGGATTTCGTCGCCGAGTGGACCGAGGTCCATCTGCCACCGATGGTGGAGAACCAGGAGTTCTGGATCATGTATTTCGACGGATCGCTGATGAAGAACGGAGCCGGCGCCGGTCTGGTTTTCGTCTCCCCACTCGGGGTCCAGCTCAAGTACATGATCCGTATGTTCTTCCCGGCATCTAACAACGTCACGGAATACGAGGCCCTGGTAAACGGGCTACACATAGCAACAGAGTTGGGCATCAAAAGGCTCGACGTGCGAGGCGACTCCTAGCTCGTAGTCGAACAGGTTATGAAGGAGTCGAACTGCCACGACCCAAAGATGACAACATACTGCCAAGGGGTCCGCCGCCTGGAGGAAAAATTTGACGGCTTGGAGCTCAACCACATCGCCAGAAGATACAATGAGGCGGCAGACGAGCTCGCAAAGTTGGCTGCCAGTCGAGGCGCGGTCCCGCCCGGAGTCTTCGCCAGCGACCTCCACAAGTCGACCGTCACCTGGCATGTGGAGCCCGAGGCCGAGGCCCCGGAGATTACCGCGGCAGAAGTCATGGACATCGAGGAGGTACGTGATGCCGGGGACGACACACCGACTGGTAACGACGACCCTCCCCCCAACTGGAGGGTACCCATCTTGGATTGGTTGATTCGGGAGCACCTCCCCGACGATAGGAACAAAGCACGCCACATCGCACGGCGCGCGAAGTCCTTCGTCATTATCAACCAAGAACTCTACAGATGTAGCCCCACGGGAATTTTGCAGCGTTGCATCCCTACGGAGCAGGGCGTGGGTCTGCTGGAGGACATACACGCGGGAGACTGCGGACACCACGTAGCCCCCCGCACGATCGTCGGAAAAGCATTTCGCCAAGGTTTCTATTGGCCTACGGCCGTAGCAAACGCCACGGAGATAGTATGTGCCTGCGAAGGGTGCCAGTTTTACGCCAACAAGTCTCACCTGCCCGCGCAAGCGCTGCAGACCATCCCCCTTACATGGCCCTTCACGGTCTGGGGTCTGGACCTGGTGGGACCACTGTCCAAGGCCCCCGGGGGCTTCGACCACCTGCTCGTCGCCATCGACAAATTCTCAAAGTGGATCGAGGCATGCCCCCTCGCCCGGATCAAGTCTGAGCAGGCAGCCATGTTCTTCACCGACATAATATATCGATTCAGAGTGCCCAACACGATTATCACCGATAACGGCACCCAATTCACCGGCATGAAATTCCTGGACTTCTGCGACGGGAACCAAATCCGGGTGAACTGGGCCGCCGTCGCGCACCCCCAAACGAATGGGCAGGTCGAGCGCGCCAATGGGATGATCCTGCACGGGCTAACACCAAGGATCTTCAGTCGGCTTAAGAAGTTCGGAGGCCGTTGGTCGCGGAACTGCCAGCCGTTATCTGGAGCCTCAGAATGACTCAGAGCAGAGCCACCGACTGCTCCCCTTTCTTCATGCTCTACAGGGCGGAGGTCGTGCTCCCCACCGACTTGGAATACGGTTCCCCATGGGTCAAGGCTTACGACGAGGAGGGCAACCAAACCAACATGGAGGACGCCATGGACCAGCTAAACGAAGCAAGGGACATCGCCCTCCTACATTCCGCGAAGTACCAGCAGGCCCACCGGAGGTATCACGGTCGCCGCGTCCGCAAGCGCGAATTCAACATCGGCGACCTGGTGCTTCGGCTCAAGCAAAGCAACAAAGATAGGAACAAACTCACGCCGCCGTGGGAAGGACCGTACGTCGTGGTGGAGGTCCTCCGCCCCGGAAGCTACAAGATCGCCACTATGGGTCCCGACAGCCAAGTCTTCTCCAACGCCTGGAACATCGAAAAGCTACGTCATTTTTATCCCTAAACGCCTCCCCCCGAATCATAGACGCCCGTATATACCTTTTTTTCCTTTAGGAGAAGATTCAATATGCACCACGGAGGCAACGCGCGGCTCGAACACAAAGTAAGACGTGCGCCCAGCCCGTGGTCGCACGACTTACTCGGGGGCTGGACAAAGGGGCCATCTCCTCCTCGTTTTTTTTCAATAAAATCTTACCTTGCCCCGTTTTCCTCCCCGTGCTCGATCATTTTTTGCTCGAATTCTATCCCCACTCACGTGCGGGGACATCTTTTCTGACATTCGCAGGGACATTAGGCTCAACGCAACGGTTACTCCCAGGCGCAAGAAGGGCTCGGCCCGACCCCCGACACGGTTCACCCGACACATCTAGGGATCGAATGAACGTGTACGCACCGACACCAACGGGGACAGCCTCTGAGTCCAGGTAAGACCAAGGGATAAGGGCTATAGACGCCCCGACGGCCTGTTATGGTCCAGAGATGCGAAGGCCGATCCAGCGGGGTTCGAAACGGCCATCTCAGGGCAACAGAGCGAGGGGCAAATAGGGAATGGACACTCTAGCGGTCATTAGCCTGGCAACCGGATGCCAAGGCCATTCCCAGATTTCGTATTTGAGTCTGTCTTTACGGATTTTTGGTTCATAGTATTCCAACCGAAGGAAGGCAACGGGCCCCTGGGACCCATCGAACGGACCCGGCTACTATATGAAACCGATTTGGGGTGAGCCACGACATGGGCCGCCAGCCGGAACCCTAGTGAACGGGAACTGAGCAGCCCACTCAGATTATCCCATTATTACCTCGACGAGCATCCATGGTTCGTCCGACTCGAGGGTAGCATGGACCGGCTCAAATTCCCCCTTTTCGCGGAGAGATGCGCGGGGAACGCACTAAAAGACGGCACAGACCCGAGACGATTTCTTTACGCCAAGTAAAGACTCGGGGGTTGCCGCCGTGCCCCTCCTACCGGTTCAAACAACTAGATAAGGGAGGGGAAGAAAGGCGCACTGAACCTCACACGTCAGAGGCCCACTCAGGTAAAAAACGATAAACAAACGTCACATTGATATACGCTAATCCTTGCGAAGGTTACATACATTTAAGGTGCCGCAAAGGCCAGACCTGACCAAACACAAGATGGACTAAAGGGGGATCCCAGCCAAGTGCCAAAGGAAAGCGAAACAGGGCAAGAGACGAACGCCCTGCCGACACAGGTAACGACCGCTCCGAAGGATGCCTATCAGGCGAACGCCCGACGAGCCAAACTGCCCCTGCTTCGTCTCTCCGTGACGGAGTGGTGACTGCACCACCGTCATCCAAGACCTGCGCGGTCGACTGCGCCCCAGAAAGAGGCATGACGAGTTGGCCAAGCATTTTTCTGGGTCGCGCTTCGAATGCCAGGCCACGGAACGCCCGACGATCCAGCGGCGTTTCCCGCCCGAACGCGACCAGGCCCGCCGGCTTGCAGGTCCACTGTCTCCCAGCAGTGGCGTCGCCACCAGCAGACCCAAGGAACGTCTGGGTTAGAAGACTGAGCGGGCGAACCGCACAGTCTTCCCGCTAGACGCATCCTCAGCCCCCTGTCGTGAGAGACGATAAGGGAGCACGACCATCCCGTGGGACTAGATGACGGGAAAGAACTGCGCATATTGCAGAGCTCCCCCTGACATCTCCTGTCCCACGATGCAAGACGGTGGCGCTCCCCACGCAGAACTTCCTCTGAATCCGGTTTTGCTCTCAACAGGCCGTCCGCCAGGGCGGCTCGGAGGGCTCTCCGACGGGACCTCGGAGGAAGAACTTAGGGCAAGCCATATTGTGAGGATGTGTACTTCTCCACAGCCGGCCACCCCTATTTATAGCCCGCCAGGGCACTCACGTGACAACCGGTCCATGAAGCTACAGCTCCGCCTCCCATCCACATTGCACTGTGCGACGGCACCCACTTTAAGGGGGCACAACCGTGCAGCGAGGCTATAAATGGCCAAGCAGATTGCGGACTCAGGGCACGCCGTTCAGAGTCTAGACCGTAGAGCGAGCAGTGCTCTGGCACCACTCCTCGAACCGAAAAGACACGCCACATCCGCTTTTGGGCTACAGGGAAAGGGGGCGCAGTCAGACCCTGGAATCCGACAAACATATGTCCGACCGGTGAATCGAACGTACAGGTCGAAAGACAGCACGACACAGAACCAACTCGTCACCTCAAGGGGCGTCAGCCCGAGGCCAACAGCACAGCCCGTGCCAGGGCTGGCGTTCGACCGAAGGTCTAGCCCTGACGTGCGGAGTAGCCCACTCTCTCTCCCTCCCTGCCTCGTGGGGGAAGCGAAGGGTCAAGGACTGTAGAAGTCTTCCGAATAAGCCCTTAGGAGGAAAAATCTCCCTCCTAAGGCCTCGGGGGCTACACCCGGCGGGTGCGCTCGTGCGCACCCACCGGAATACACAGAATCGGACCAAACCACCATAAACGCTCTCAGAAGCCTCCGATGTAGTCCTTCACTACATTGAAGGCTCGGGGGCTACTGTCGGATACGTAGAAATAGGGTACCCAAATTACCAGACTCTACAAAAATAAAAATCACTATCAGGGGCTCTTCCGCCTCGCCTGAGCCAAGATGGCGTCGCCCGTGACGTCATCGACCCTCGGGGGCTCCTCCGCCTCGCCCGAGACAAGGTGGCATCGCCCGAGTCGTCATCAACCCTCGGGGGCTCTTCCGCCTCACCCAAGCCAAGATGGCGTCGCCCATGACATCATCGACCCCCGGGGGCTCTTCCGCCTCGCCCGAGCCAAGGTGGCATCACCCGAGACGTCATCAACCCTCCGGGGTTCTTCCGCCTCGCCCGAGCTAAGATGGCGTCGCCCGTGACGTCATCGACCCTCGGGGCTCTTCCGCTTCGCTCGAGCCAAGATGGCGTCGCCCGTGAGGTCATCGACCCTCGAGGGCTCTTCCGCCTCGCTCGAGCCAAGGTGGCGTCGCCCGAGACGTCATCTACCCTCGGGGGCTCTTCCGCCGCGTCCGAGCCTAGGTGGCGTCGCCAGTGACGTCATCTACCCTCGGGGGCCCTTCCGCCCCATCCGAGACAGGCAAACATCATTCGTGATGACGCTCGCCCTCGGAGACTTCACCGCCACGCCGCGGCCCAAGGCACTCTAGCCCACATAGTCAAAAGGTCCATAGTACCCTCCGTCCTCAGGGATGGGGTTCAGAGCATGAGCCACCATGCCGAACCCTGTTGACCCTGCGGTACAGGGTCCTGTGCTGCCTCACCGACGACTTCCGCGTGTGATATCAACGCCATGGCTCCGAAGGACACTCCAACCGGGATTAAGGCGTCATCAAGCACTGTACGACGGAACGCAGGGGTGCCTGGTCCTGTGCGACCAACCCCCGCCCATAACCAGAAAGGGGGAACAGCAGGGTTCCCGGTCACAGGACGCATGGCTACAGCTCGTCAGGGGCGAACAGGACTCGGACATGCGTCCACTGGCGCAATCTTCCTCAGGAAGGAAGACAGGATGAAGACAAAGGATTCTTTCGACAGCAGCCCAAGCCAGGCCCACGTTCACTCCCTCTCTCTACTGTACTCCTCCATCTCTCCCTATAATATAAAGGGAGGGAATGGACCCCCAATCTCAGGTGGACTCGACATTCCAACTCTCATTCACACACACTCAAACTCGCACACACGCGAGCACTCACCAGAACCAAGAACCTCATACGCACGAGACCTGGGAACCGCCTTGCCTCTCTCACCATAAGCTTGTAGCTCCCATCTATGAGCTCTCCGCGCTCGGTAATACAACCCCGCAACACACTGGATGTAGGGTGTTCGTGCCCGAACCAGTATAAACCTCCGTGTTCTCCGAGCGCAACCATCCGAACTCCGACAAGCTTAGAAATTTACTTGTTGACAGTCTAGACCCCGTCATTTTAGACACCGACATGTTGTAAATTTCAGCTTAGTCCTCTGTAATGAACATGATGTTTTTAAATAACATGTTTCACCTGGGCTATACAACCATTTGATGGCTGTCAACAGCCATACTAGCTTCTCACTTGTTTCAGTCACCCTTTGTAGCTTTCAGTCTGCAATTCACAAGTGGTCACCCAGAGATAATGTGCATTGTCTGGTTGCCTTTTTTCAAGTATAAAAATGCCCTATTTGCTGGTTTGACCAATGCAGGAGAGTGGAAATTTTGACAAAATTTTGCTTGAATTTTGACACAATTTAGTGATCACTGTAACATTTCAAATATGTAGCACTGACTCCAAGCATCTAAGTTACAAAGGTCCAAATAACTTAACTAAGGTTCAGATACATAGGATACATGTCCAGAGATACATTTTCATAGAGATCTCAATTTTCATGATGGAGGTACATGTCCAGAGATACATTTTCATAGAGATCTCCATTTTCATGATGGAGATACATGTACAAATACATATTAAGTTACAATTTCATGATGGACATAACATTCTAGACTGAAAGCTTCAATTGGGCTTCAGTTTTCTTGGCTTGAGTTTTTTTGGTGGGCTCCTCTTTTGCACTGTCTTGTCTGGTGAGACACCTTCAGCTAACAGGTGTTGCAGTTGACTGTAATAAAAGTAGCACTATGAGTCACTTGTATGAAAGCAATGTACAAGTATAAAATAATGAGAATTAATGTGTAGCATACCCCCTTGTAACCCTATTGGGGTTGTTCTGTATGATCTGGTCCCTTGTGAGCCTTGTGGGGCTGGTGAGTGTATTTGGGGCTGGTGTAGGCATTTCTTGGTCATGGTGAGAAGCATCTGGGGCTGGTACTTCAATTTCTAAAGCATGCAAATCATCTGGGGCTGGTGGTGCCATTTCTTAGTCATGAAAAGCATTTTGGGCTGCTGGTTCTTGGTCATGAAAACCATTTTGGGCTATTGGTTCAGTATCCTGAGATTTCCCTCCCTTTCTTTGCTCTCTTTGTTGGGATTTTTGCATTCTCACCATATTTTTGTTGTATTTTTCTTTGGCTTTCTTTTCCTGCAAGTTTGGACCAAAAAAATTAATTTAGTTAACAAAACAAGTCATGGTAGCAAGTACATTTAGTTGGGTCTTACCTTTTCTTAGTCCCATTAAGATGACATTTGTAGCTTGTTTCACCATGGCCTAATTCTCCACATCTCTTGCACTTCCTTTTGCCTCTAATCATTTTTTCTTGCCCTTTTCTGCCTCATTTGCAGCTTGTTGATCTGCCTCATTTGCTGCTTCCTTGGCTGCCTTCTTTCCTTTGCTACCAACACCTTCAAGGAAGCTTTTGATCCTCAGTTTTCTGTACTGTCCAGCAGTCCTCTTGTCAAGTGGTGCCCTAACCCCAAAAGGAAAATCAACATCTGGCCACTGTGTTCTATCAGGAAATGGCTCTATAAGTCTCTTATAAGCTGCCCTAAACCTCTCAACAGAGTAATACTCATGCACAAAGTCCTCCATATGTACATTTTTGGATTGTACACTTTGTAATCAAAGCCAAAGCATGCTGGCAAGGCTTACCTGTATGATGCCACTCAAGACAGGTGCACTCATGTAGAGAAGACTTACCAACATGTCTGCTGCGAGTGTTTGTGGTGTCCCAAATTTCAGCTACATAGTCAAGTGCCCAAGTCCTCTAGTTCTGGCTTTCAATTGTTGTATCACAGCTGGGAGGATCTTTCCGGTAAACCTTTCTGAAAATTTCTCCTTTTCGACCATAGCACCATAATCATCTCGTCTTTCCAGTCCCTAACCCAATTGTTAAACACTTCAGCAAGGTTATTAGTGATATAATCACATTTAATCTCAGGATTGAAGCTAGATCCCATCCAAAGCTTGTAATGGTGAGCCTCCATCCAAACCAACACTTGTGGACTAGTATCAATGACTGACTTGTAAAAATAATTGAAAACTGAATCTTTGTAAGCTCTAGCTGCAGGATACATCTTAGAGAACACATCACCACCAAACCTTTTAATGAAATTGCTCATTAGATGTCTAAAGCACTCCCTATGTTCAGCCTGCAGAAACACATTCATAACTGCATTTTCTAGACCCTTGCAAGCATTTGACGAAATAGCTAAAACAGGAAGATCTCCTATGGCCTTATGCAACTGAGTCATAAACTGTCATGTGGGGCAGGCAGTATAGCCGCAAGCCCAGGATCCGAAGGGGCCAGAACAGCCAGGAGCAGAACCGAGGGGACTAGGCGGCTTAGTCTTTAAGAACCTTGATTAGTGAAGCCAATTAAATGTAAGCCTTGCGGCACCCTAGGAGCAGAGCTTCTATATGTATCGGACTATCAGAGAGCAATGAATCAAGCAAGAAGTATTAGCCTAAACCCCTCATCTACTCTAGTCTGTAATCTCACCTCCTCTCAGGCAGCCAGGCAACAACCCTGGCGCCACCCTTACCTGGTTTATATGAACTACACAACTAAGGAGCCCCCAGCCTAGGAGTGGAGGCCCTTGACAACTTGGTATCATCAGTCCGTCGATCCTCCGGCCAGCCATTATCTCCTTCAATTGTTTCCACCCCACCACCAATGTTTGACCCACCAAACCCCGCGCCCAGCAATGCTGACCTTGTGGCAATGATCCGCGACCTCTCCGCCAACATGACGGCTATGCAGCAGCAGATTGTGACGCTGCAGCAGCGGCCAAGCTCCAGCTCGGGATCTGGGGGCGGCGGAGGTGGTGGTTTTCGTGACCATCACGGCGAGCGGCCGCCCTGATTTCAGAAGATGGACTTCCCCAAGTTCGATGGCAAGTCGGACCCTCTCGCCTTCCTCAACCGCTGCGAGTCCTTCCATCAGCAGCGCATCGCGGCCAAAGAGCAGGTTTGGATGGCTTCGTATAATCTGGAGGGAGGCGCCCAACTCTGGTATATGCAGGTTCAAGCGGACGAGGGCACGCCATCCTAGCGGCGGTTCTCAGAGCTGCTGGGCTTCCGCTATGGGCCGCCCATCCGCTCGAATCCAATGGAGGAGCTGATGAATTGCAAGCGGACATCCACGGTGGCCGAGTACCAGGACCGGTTCGAGGGCCTCCTGCCTCGCGTCGGGCCGCTAGACGAGCGCCAACGCGTGCAAGCGTTCACGACGGGTCTGCGGCCGCCCCTCAGCATCGACGTACAGGTCCAGAACCCGCAAACATTGATACTCGTCATGAATCTTGCACGCACGCTGGAGCAGCGCGAGCAGTACTACGCCATGCCCCTCCGCCCGTCGTCCTCTGTTGCCGCGTCGGTGACCTACAAGCCGGCGGCGCGCGGCCTCCTGACAGGGCCGCCACCGATGCAGGCGCTTCCTGCTCCAGCACTATCTGCTCCACTGGCGCCCGCCACCATCGAAGGACGCCACCTGAGGAGGCTCTCCCAGTCCGAGATGGAGACGCGCAAGCGCCTCGGACTCTGCTTCAACTATGACGACAAGTTCGAGCGCGGCCACAACAAGGTGTGCAAACGCGTCTTCCTCATCGAGCTCTCGGAGGCGGAAAAAACCGACGACACCGCCGACTCCAAGTGATGGAGCTAGATGATGCATCATGGTGGATGGTGATGGTCCAAAAGAAAAGATAAATCATGTGCTCATGCTTGGAATGGAAATAAATATAAATCCTATGGGCTCAAGGCAAAGGTATAAAATAAGATATTTAATTTTCCGGTCAAGACGCAATAGAGTGCATGATCGGATTTAGGATAGATAACCGTACTATAAAGAAGGGAATTCTTTAATTGCAATGGTTATCTAGTGCCACTAAGTGTGAGTCTCTTTTTCATATGCATTGCGCTTAGTGACATGGTGAGATTTTATACCCTGAGATTTATTTGTGATAATTAAGATGACTCAAGTGCCCAATTAATTTTAGAATATCTTGTTGGAGTTAGCACTTGAAAAGGGTTGGAAATAAAAATGGAAAACAAGGAGCACATGTGTGCGTGTGTTGCTGCTGCTGCATGTGTGCATATGTGCGTGTGGCTGTATGCATGCAAGAAAAATGAGAGAGCTTCCCATGCAAGTGTTGGTGCTGCCACCTTTTGCCCCTTTGCATGCACAAGTTTGACTTTGTGTGTGAAAGAGAAGTGGGGCTTGAGAGCATGCATGTGTTGTGCGAACACGGAAGAGGTTTTGTTGACAAAATGGGAGAAAGGGAGCAGCACATGGGAGAGGGAGCTGCTGCAGGCCATCGATTTAATTTTTTTTTCTCTCTGCTCTCACCTTGCCGACTTTTCTGTTGCTATGCTGGTGCTGCCCGTTGCGTTTGTGGCCGGCTGGGGTTAAAGGGGTGAGTCCCCACCTTCTCTTGGTAGATACATCTCTCTCTCTCTCTCTCTCACTCTCTGATGTTTTGAATGAAAGAACAAGAACAGAGAAAGCTCTCAACTCCTCCCCTCTCTCGTGTCTTTGATTTGAGCCACAATCAAGTGAGAGAGCATGCTCTAGAGATCGATTTGAGAGCTCCAAGAGGATCTCCTCCCTCTCCTTCTCCAAGCTTGGTGCTTATTCTTGAGAGGATTGAGGGAAACCCTAGGGGATTTTGATTTGGAGAAAACCTAGTGTTCATGCATTTGTGATTTATTTTTGTGGCACTAGGTGGTGATTGCAATTGTGGCATTCTTATTACTCTTGGTGATTGCCGTCACCTAGATGGTTGGAGATTGATTGATTGGTGAGGGGATTTGGTGATTGTGTCCGCCCCCAATCAAGGTGAATTTGTGAGGGGTTGTTGTGGTTCCCCGGCGGAGTGCTAAATTCCAACTCTAGTGGATTGCTCGTGTCATTGAGTTACCACACTTGTGTGTGGGTTCTTGCGGTGCCTTGCGGGGCTTGGCTTGAGGGCCTTCTACCGAGGAACCACCAAGGTGTTGGTCGACACAACAGGGATTATCTTGATAGCAAGCAAGTGAACCTCGGGAGAAAAATGATTGGTGTCATCTCTTGAACTGATTGATATATATTGTTGGAATTAATTATTTGGTGATTGGCTCTCTACTCTCCATCGACGGTATAAAAATCATCTCTCTACCTTGCATTTATTTGTTCTCTTCTTGCTTAATAGTAATTATATCTAGTATAGTAGACGTTGCTTGTGTAGTTATAATTAGAGTATCCTTTTGCTCACTAGTGGTATTTTAGGGACCTAGCAAATTGAGTGACATAGAGACTATATTTGTTAGATTTGGAATAGGTGGCTTGCCTAACAAGTAGAGCTAGAGCAAACCGCATTTATCGCCATTTGTGTTACTAATATTTTCTCTAGTGATCTTGAAGATTTTAAATTAGGCTATTCACCCCCCTCTAGCTATATTAGGACCTTTCAATTCTGTTGACTGCTAGCTTTATTGGTTGTCTTTCTTGCCTTATCAACCTCCTCATCCTCAACCCTAAACCCCAAAAGCTCATACATTACCTCATCATTAATAATCTCAATTCTTCCCTCTTCATCTCGATTGTCCTCGATGCGTAGGCTATCCCAATCAACAAGAGGTGCTACCATTTGTTGTACAAGAGGCTCTACCAGTGCTAAGCTAAGGCCAAGCTCCCCATCGAGCCTAGTAAAGAAATAAAAAGGTAGATTACCACCACATCTACACAAGTCGAGTCTCATCTACATGCTTGGGCATAGTTAGATTACCAGCAACGCGGAATACGTACCCTCGAAAGAGATCTGGCCAGTTCTCAATCCACCACATCGAGCACCACTGGCGTCGGCCGACAGAGCCAGGACGCCTAGCTGGCTTCGGGGAAACCCAGGAGGTGCCCTATAGTCGACCGTCGTTGGCGGCAGCATCGGAGGCGGCGGCGGGATCCCTTCCCTCCATCCCTCTCTCGGTTCACCTAGCGGCGGCTTCTGTCTCCCATGCTGAAAGACCGTGAGTCTCCGTGAATGAAGAGGAGTCCGTGATGCACCAGGGAGGGGAAAAACGGATAAGCAAATTTGCTAGGGTAAAAAAAATATTAATTTGGCAACAAATTTTTCATTGGGCATATTTGAGGCTGTGTATCATTTGAGAATGACAAAATTGCGAATCACATTTGAGGGATGGCAAAATTGCGAAGCCCAGTTTTCATAATGGCAGAATCATCATTTTCTCTCTTTGGGGATAGTGTGCCTTCTAACATGTTGGGACACTTTAGAGACGCGAATGGGAGTCTTTGGCCACCCCTTGAACTATATTTTCAGTAGTTTTCGTCTAAATTAGGATTGGCTTTTGCTTAGATTAATCTATCATTGAACGTTCACCATTCATCATTTTGTAATACCCCTAACTTTTGAGTCTTAATCATACATCCGCAATTATCACTTCACTTGAGTTATATTATTTCAAGTTTTTGCTTGTGTTCTTTGATTTGTAGGTGGAGAATAGACTTCTTGGTGAAGCCAATCGGATTGTGACACGGATGATATAAAATAGATGTGGTACTAAGGTTGTAGAGTTTGGGTCTTGATCTAAAGCCACCTAACACTACTCTAGAAAACCAAATAAGTGCGGTTCAAAACCCCCCATCAGTGGCGGTTTTTGAGCCGGCACAACCAAAGAGGCACTGATATGAACCGGCAGAGATGGATGTCCTGAAAAAATTGTGTTTTTAAAATAGAAAAAAAAAGATTTAAATTCTGGGAGAGTCCCAAGACGCACATTTTTTTGTGAAAAAAATCGTGAACGCGCTCCGTCGGGGATTCGAACCTCAGAACTCAGCCTCGCGCGGTACCTCCTCTACAACTCCACCCATGACTACTTGTGTCTAGATTCAGTTTTAGTTCACCTCATTCTTGTCGGAGGGAAAATGAACCAGGGTACCTTAGTAGGCCTCCATTTTTCGCAAACCAGGGGCCCAAATAAACTAAGAAAAACCAAGGCCCACTAAGACGACCCCTAGGAAACACTCTCTATTTTCCCGACCGCCCCAGGAAGGACCGACCCTTCTTGGGAAACATAATCCGTCTCGTCCGACTGGTGGTGATGTCATCACCCTCGGAGGCACTCCGCCTCGTCCGACCTCCCTCGGGGGTCGACCCTCAGAGCACTCCCGGTCACCCGACCCCTTGGGACCGACCCTCGGGGAAGGGCCGACCCTCGAGGATTTCACATATCCAACCTCCCCAAGAAGTACCGACACTGACCCCATGGGACCGACCCTCGGGGAAGTACCAACCCTTGTCGGAAGCATCCAGACCTCCCCTTGGGAGCACATCTATCATCCGACCCCTTGGGATCGACCCTCGGGGAAGGACCGACCCTTCTCGGGGACCATATCCGACCTCCCCAAGAAGTACCGACACTTCTTGGGGAGCATCCCTCCGCCTCGTCCGACCTCCCAGGGAGGCACTCCCTGACCCACGGGAAGGACCGACCCTTCTTGGGGAATCCTTCTAATGGGACCCAGGCCAACAGTGGGGGCATATGCTCCCGTACCATCGGTATGGCTCCGGTGATGTCTGCCCATACCTCCCTGCTCCTTCCCCAAGGAACCCTGTGGGGAAGTCAAAGCTACAAGGGAAGGTATGGCCACAGGTTCACATCACTATAGGGGCGGCCACAGATTCCCCTGGCTACAACAAAGGGGATGGCCATAGATCTCCATGCTCCAGGGAATGGGATGAGGACAACCATCCCATTCTCACCCTACAGTACCGAAGACTTCCGGGAAAGGGGAGGCGACGTGCTCCCCTATGCTCCTATGTCATTTCCCTTTTATATAATCTTTTATGCCAAAACCTTGTAACCCATGCCTTCCCCTTGTGCTATAAAAGGGGAGGCATGAACCCAAACCAAGGGCGACTCCTTCATGGCCTTCAAAGGCATGACACTTCTACCAGGTGACTCTCCATCGAGGAGAACACTCCCTCTACACACTCACAGTTACACAAAACTCTCACCAGAACCAAGAACACCACACGCACACACCAGAGACTTGGGACCCTGGCCCTCTCTCGCCATGCTTGTGCCCCCTACTACGAGCACTCTTGTGCACAGAGTAACATGAGACTCGCAAATCCACTGGACGTAGGGCATTCATGCCCGAACTAGTATACATCCTTGTGTCCCCTCTGTGCAACCATCCGAGCCTAGACGCGTAGCTATAAATTTACCCGTCAATGTTAGGTACCCTGGTTTCCGAAACACCGACAGTTGCCGCGTGAGGTAGGGTTCTCTGCACGTCACACCATACAGGCTTTGGATGGCCAATGATCTATACTCCTTGTCTGCGTCGCCCTTCGGTTGGCGCGATGCGGCGGGGACTCACGAGCGGTCGTGGCCTCGCCCGTGAGCGAGAGGCGGCCACATTCGGTTCACCCTAGGCTCCCATATCCGATTTGGGACTCTAGCAATGACTTCCCTGGAAGGGCAGACCTTCTTGGGGAAGCATTCTCCGTCTCACCGGACATTCCCAGGAAGGACCAACCTCCTTGGGAAGCATTCTCCGTCTCACCGGACATTCCCAGGAAGGACCGACCTTGTTGGGGAGGCATTCTCTGTCTCGTCGGCCCCTCCCAGGAAGGGCCGATCTGTCTCACCCAACCTCTCTGGGAAGAACCGTCCTTCTCGGGGAGCATTCTCACCTTGCACGACCCTTAAGAAGGACCGACCTTCTCATGGGAATCTCGCGCAACCCTCCGGGAAGGTTCGGTCTTCTCAGGAGGAATTCTCTGTCTCGCCCAACCTCTCGAGGGGGTGGCTATCCCTTGGAACCGGGCCAACAGTAGGGGACACAAGCCCCCTAGTTCCATCGGCGAAGTCAAGACGTACATCACGCCCGTACGCGAGGCGACGCCTGGTGCGGCACCAACATGTTCAGGCTCGATGACCCGGGGGCTCTGCGCCACTTCCTCAACAACCGCGGACGACAGCTACTACGACTACGCCTGGAACATTCAGCAGCTATGTCACTTCTGTCCCTAGTTTTTTCCTTAAATTTGATTATATGCTCATATAAAATGTGACCATCGGCGCCTGTCGCAACACGTTCTCGGTGGTGTCCGATCCTCCTACACGTTGGACCTTTAAAGGGCGGAGGATGGATAGGATGCCTTTGAGCAAACATCGAGCGAGCGTGTGAGACCTATGCCTCGGCGGCTATGGACTCACGCACCCTGGTGTACTTGAACCATTCTGTCCAACCTTAAGCCCTTCTCAGGTTTAGCGATTAGAGAGGCACCGGACCACACCGATTATTCATATAGTCGAACAGGCACCGTGTTCACTGCTATCTTCTATTTCGAATAATATTGTTGTATTAAAATTGTTTGTGTGTACCCGACCCTCCTACACATTGGATCTCTGAAGGTCAAGAGGATGGATAGGATGCCTTTGAGCAAACACCAGGCGAGCATCGGAGACCTACGCCCCAGCGGCTACGGACTCACGCACCCTTGTGTACTCGAACCATCCTGTCTGACCTTAGGCCCTTCTCAGGTTCAACGTTAGAGAGACGCCGGACCACACCGATTCACGACGTAATAGAACGTGCACCATGCACACCGCTAGCTTCTATTACAAATAATATCGCTTTATCATGTTCACGTGCACCCGATCCTTCCACACGTTGGATCTCTGAGGGGCGGAAGGGGATAGGATGCCTTTGAGCAAACACCAGGCGAGCATCGGATACCTACGCCTCGGCGGCTATGGACTCACGCACCCTGGTGCACTCGAACCATCCTGTCTTACCTTAAGCCCCTCTCAGACTTAGCGACGAGAAGCATCGGACCGCACCAATTCACTTCTCTTACCATGCTCACACCTTTTTATGCGCTTAAAAAGGAAGTGTGTTTCAAAACACATTGCGAATAATATACTTACGAATTTTGGCCTCTTGGCCCAAATTTATGCACCTGACTAATTACCCCATCGGGGACTTCGTCCTTTGTTCCCTTGTCTAGGTACCGCGCGCTCGGGGGCTACCATCGCCAAAGTAAGCCCACTTAAGGCCCAAGACTGGCCCCGACGGTTTCCACAGTCACTCAGGCCAAACTAGAGCAAGGGGTAGCGGGAGTAGGGTCCACGGCGACCGTAACCCAGCCGCGGAGGCCAGGTCTACTCCTCCAACATTTGAGTCTCCCTTGGGTTTGGTCCCATGGTTTCCCTCGATGGGAGGCAATAGGCCCTCGGATCCAATCGAACGGATCCGAGAACTATATGGGATCCCCCCCCATTAGAGGTGTGAGATCAGTCCCAGCTGGTCCCAGCCGACCCCCAGCTGATGAGGGGTTGGGATCTCACTCGAATGTACCCGATAGCAAGCTCAAAGGGTCCCGTGTCTCGTTCCCCGAAAGGAAGCACGACGCGGCTCACTCTCTCCTCTTCCGCGAAGGGAGGACTTAAGGAGGGAGAAATAAAAAATGGGGAACCCTCGGCGGGACCCCAAAATCCCAAAGTCTAGAGGCTCGGGGGTTCTATCCGCGAAGGAAAGGACTAATAACCCAAACCCAAACAAATATGCAAAAGCCTAAGAAGGAATTTACCATTTCCTCCATAGGCTCGGGGGCTACACCCGGCTGCGCTCGCGCGCACCCACTGAGGACCTCGATCCACTAAACAATCATCGGACGAATAAACCTCTGGGAAAGCATCTTGCTTCCCCAGAGGCTCGGGGGCTTGTCGGAGGGAAAATGAACCAGGGTACCTTAGTAGGCCTCCATTTTTCGCAAACCAGGGGCCCAAATAGACTAAGAAAAACCAAGGCCCACTAAGCCGACCCCTAGGAAGCACTCTCTATTTTCCCGACCTCCCCGAGAAGGACCGACCCTTCTTGGGAAACATTCTCCGTCTCGTCCGACCGGTGGTGATGTCATCACCTACGTCATCACCCTCGGAGGCACTCCGCCTCGTCCGACCTCCCTCGGGGGCCGACCCTCAGAGCACTCCCGGTCACCCGACCCGTTGGGATCGACCCTCGGGGAAGGGCCGACCCTCGAGGATTTCACATATCCGACGTCCCCAAGAAGTACCGACACATCTTGGGGAGCATCAATCCACCTCGTCAGACCCCTTTGGACCGACCCTTGTCGGGAGCATCCCGACCTCCCCTCGGGAGCACATCTATCATCCGACCCCTTGGGATCGACCCTCGGGGAAGGACCGACCCTTCTCGGGGACCATATCCGACCTCCCCAAGAAGTACCGACACTTCTTGGGGAGCATCCCTCCACCTAGTCCGACCTCCCAGGGAGGCACTCCCTGACCCACAGGAAGGACCGACCCTTCTTGGGGAATCCTTCTAATGGGACCCAAACTAACAGTGGGGGCATATGCTCCCGTACCATCGGTATGGCTCCGGTGATGTCTGCCCATACCTCCCTGCTCCTTCCCCAAGGAACCCTGTGGGGAAGTCAAAGCTACAAGGGAAGCTATGGCCACAGGTTCACATCACTATAGGGGCGGCCACAGATTCCCCTGGCTACAACAAAGGGGATAGATCTCCATGCTCCAGGGAATGGGATGAGGACAACCATCCCATTCTCACCCTATAGTACCGAAGACTTCCGGGAAAGGGGAGGCGACGTGCTCCCCTATGCTCCTATGTCATTTCCCTTTTATATAATCTTTTATGCCAAAACCTTGTAACCCATGCCTTCCCCTTGTGCTATAAAAGGGGAGGCATGAAACCAAACCAAGGGCGACTCCTTCATGGCCTTCAAAGGCACGACATTCTACCAGGGGACTCTCCATCGAGGAGAACACTCCCTCTACACACTCACACTCACACAAAACTCTCACCAGAACCAAGAACACCACACGCACACACCAGAGACTTGGGACCATGTCCCTCTCTCGCCATGCTTGTACCCTCTGCTACAAGCACGCTTGTGCACAGAGTAACATGAGACTCGCAAATCCACTGGACGTAGGGCGTTCGTGCCCAAACCAGTATACATCCTTGTGTCCCCTCTGTGCAACCATCTGAGCCTTTACTCGTCGATGTTAGGTACCCCGGTTTCCGAAACAACGACAATTCTATACTAAACCGAGTGTAAATTGATTGTTTGAGCTACTAAATGAATTCAAATGAAAAAATTGTAAACTACAAAGTTTCATAACGTTTCGAGATCTACAACTTTCATGTAGCAAGTTTTTCCATCTGAGCTCGTTTACAAAATTTTGAATTTTAAATTTGACACATTCGAATGTATTTTTTGATGACAAGATTATTTCAAATGAAAAAGTTGTCAACTACAAAGTTTCATAACTTTTCGAGATCTACAAATTTTATGTAGAAAGTTTTTCCATCCGAGGTTGTTTACAAAAATCAAAAAAATTAAGTGTATAGGTACATTAGTGGCGGTTCAAGCCACGGACCGGCAGTGAAGGTCCTCATCACTGCCGGTTCGTGGCTGGAACCATGAAAGTGTCTAGGTTATCACTGCCAATGAGGACCTTCACTATCGGTTCGTGGCTGGAACCGTCACTAAAAGGGCAGAGAGGCTTTACTGATTTTTTCCAGCCACGAACCGGCAGTGATGAGGAGCTTCACTGCCGGTTCGGCCCCGACCCGGCAGTGAAGAGGCATCACTGCCGGCCCAAACAAAACCGACAGTGATAGACCGGCAGTGATTGTCGATCACTACTATAGGAATCATTTACCGCAGCGTTGACCTTTGGCGCCTAGCAGCGGACATCTTAAGCGTCCGCTGCGGTAAACCGGTGGCCAGCTTGGGCAGCTAGCCATTGCGTTGCCCGCTGCGGTTATTCCATTTACCGCAGCGGGCAGCATAATCTGCCCGCTGCGGTAGATGCTCATTTACCGCAGCGGGCATATTACGTTGCCCGCTGCGGTTATCCCCGCCCTATATATAGCAGCAGCCCTCCCTCCTTCCCCACGACTTCTCTTGCAAAACGTGGGGGGGGGGAGGTTTTGCCCGAATTTTTCACCAAATCTTCAAATTCAGTTTTAGAGCTTTGATTTGGGGAAGTAGGACACGAATAGAGGTACATGATTGCTCTCCCACCCCTCTTTCTCTCTCGTTTTCTCTCTTTTTATTAGTGCAATTCTGCTCATGTGGATCTAGATCTAGATCCATGGGATCCACATGCATGGATCTAGATCTAGTTTGTGTTTTTAGTCTTGTTTCTTTATAGATCCATGTCTAGATCATATGAAACATGTGTTTTTGAATCTAGATTACCGGTGTGGCTAAAGTTTTGTACGTCTTGATCTCTCATCTTGTTGGGGGCGGAGTTATTGCCGAATTTTTCACTAAATCATCACATTGAGTTTTAGAGCTTTGATTTTGGGAGGAGAGGACAATAAGAGGTACATGATTGTTCCACACACCTATTTATCTCTTTTATTATTCTCACTTTTTAGTGTGATATGTCGCATCATGTGTGTCTAGATTCAAGAAGTAGATCTATTTTTTTATATAGCACTTTGTTGTTTTGTCGTGTGTTAAGCTACGATGGATAGGTCTGAATGGATGTACCACATTGATAGGGTGATTGATCTTCGGTACCTTAGCGAATTGAGGAAGTTTATGGCAGCTGCGAAAGCTCATCGTGCTAGTTTGAAGCGGACAACAACCGTATGTCCATGTTATAAATGCCGGAACCTCAGAGGCTACCCAGATGGTATGGTGCAATCACATCTGATTGTCAACGGGTTTATGGAGGGTTACACGGTTTGGACTTCTCATGGTGAACAAAGTCTCGATGCGAGTTGCGGTGTATCTGGAGTGAGCTCGTCGATGGCGACGGTGAACAACCAAGATCATGTTCGACCACCACCACCTTCCGTTCCAGTGCCAGCTACCACCGACGATGGCAACAATTCTTGTGACCACATCACAGTTGAAGAATTGCCAGATGATGATGGTGCCGATGACGGTGACACTACTGAACATGCTACTCTGAGGGAACCCAAAGATGTCTAGCTCTTTGAGGATCTAGTCAACCACATCGACGAGGATGATGTTATGTTTGGCAACCCAAAGTGGTTGGAGAATTTCAGGGAGATGAAGCAGGCGGCAATTGATCCTCTGTACCAGGATGGTGGAAAATGTCCGGAGGGGTGCACATCGCTTCGTTTCAACCTCCATATGTTGATGATGAAGGTCCAACATGGTTGGTCAGACATTGGCTTCAATGAGTTGTTAAGCTACCTTTCTATGACGTACCCTACGGGAGGTAACAAGGTGCAAGCTAATACATATCGAGCGAAGAAGTTGATCCGTCTAGTGGCGATGAAAGTTAGAAAGTTTGATGCTTGCCCTAACCACTGCATCATGTACCGGGGCGAGAAGTATGAGAACATGACGGAATGTCCACACTGTGGATTCAGTCAGTACAAGAGGAATGCCAGTTGCCGCATGGATGCTGATGACATTCTTCCGAACAACAACAAGAAGAAGCCCAGTGTTGCGGTCAAACAGATCTCGGCTCAGCAAGATGAGGAAGAAGAAGGTTACACGCTGAGGAAAAGCCCCGCGCTATCCGTGTGGTACCTACCTGTGGTCGATCGTCTACGTGCACTGTTTGGGAATCCAGAGGATGCGAAGCTGATGTCATGGCATGCATCTCCTGATAGGGTCAAGAACGATGGCAAGCTATGACACCCCTCCGATGCACAACAGTGGAAGGATTTCGATAAGGAGTTGTTGACACCGTTTTTTGTATGTGTCAATGTAAACCGGATGCACTGATCGGTAAAGGGATGGTTGATTTTCTTATCGGTAAGCAGGAGATTGAAGAAATGTCGAAAATAAAAAGAAGGATATTTGCCGATGGGAAGGTGCTGCCGAAGGAAACGGGAGGACGTTGCCGATCGGAAATGTTGCCGATGGATACGGATGATGTGGTCAACATCAGCAGAAAGATGCCGATAGCAATAGGAGAAGGTTGTGGATTAAAGGAATCTGCCGATGGAAGGTTTCATCGTAAGGAAGATAGATAAGGAAACTAGTAGTTTTATTATAGTATTATTATTGTAATTGGAGTCCGACTCTTGCACGAGTCGTTTATTTCCTTAAAAATAGGAGTTTTGTTTAGGTATGAGTCGTGTCTGTTTACAACTCCTTTTGCCGGAGTATAAATATGTACCTAGGGGTGGTGTGAAATATATATACAATCAATCAAATACATCTATTATTTTTGTCTACTTTTCTAGCAAACCTACTTTCATCGTATTAGTTCTAGTTCATCTACGAGTTCTCACGACGTCTCGACAGGCTGCATCTACACGACCTCCGTCAACCTCGCAAGTTCCGCGTTTTGAGCAATCTGAGCTTTGATGTCCAGGCGTATCGCTGTCGTCTCGTTCATCGTTGTTCTAGTTATCGTCCTTGTCGATTAACTAGTCAAATCGACAGGCACACCTTGGATATCGAATTCGGGTATAAGCCCAAGGTGTTCGCAGATGAGACGTTTTTTGTGTCAACACCTGTTTTGGCACACCTGGTGGGACCATAGATAAATCTTTTGATCGCGATCATGGGCGATTCTACTGATTTCAATCCGAGGAACATCATCAAAGTCTCTGAGGTAGATCTGAAAGATGATCAGAAGCAGGCTATGGAGCAGGCTATGGAGGACTACAAGCAGTTATATCTGAAATCCTTCAGCCTAAACAGAAGCGGCGATGTTGTCCAGAAGCAAGATCCGTCGTTGCTGTGGCAGGTCACTTTCGACGCCAATCCTGGTAAATTACAAGATATGGTTAATTCTGCGTTAAATCAGGCGTTGATTAGCCATTCCAATGTGCTATCCAATACTGTGTACAATACGGTTATGCAGTCTTTCAAAGAAGGACAGACACCCAAGATTTAACGCATTCCAATGTTGGTGCATCGTATCATCAACCTGGATCGGCATCTGCTACAACTTCATCGACGGTTCCAGTGATATCTCTCCAATCTGTGAATCCATCCACCGATGAAGCTACACCACCAAGATCAAGCCTTGCAAGCGTCGTTTGGTTGAATACCGATCCGGTGGCGTCGGCAATGTCAGGACATATAGTACAGAGTCAACCAACTCCCGCCAACTGGTGGGGATATGGTATGCCTCCAGATTCATCTGCTGATGCTAAGTGGATCCAAAGTAATAATGCAACAGGGAAGGTCCCTATGGAATCGGCAATATCGGCACAACCAATGAGTCCGATAGTACATTATGCAACGTCGTCTCCAAACGTGCAGCTACCGCCAGGAAGTCTTCAGATGGTGATACCCAAAGTGCCTTATGGGCAACTATCAGAATGCAACAAGACATAGCAGTTGTGAACCATCCCATGATGATGGAGAATCTTCAGGCTAGAATGTCAGTGCACCAAGGAAGCCAATTTGTTGATTAGTCCAAGGTGCAGGAACAACAGGCGCCAGGTAGCTATCAATTATCGGCAAATCACATGCCAATGACTTATAATCTTGGATGGACTAATCAGATTCAACAATAGGTGGTGCAACCTGGGTATCAAGTAGCAGGAGTGTAACAATGCCATTACCCGGTGAATACTCAGAATGAAACATCAGTGTACCGACCGATGAATATGATGCCGCAGTATACCCCCGTGGGTATCCAAGGTTGTACATCGGCAAATCAACCGATGCATAATGTTCAGCAAGGTGGTGCTACGCATGTGCCATTCCGATCAGCTTATTTGCCATAAAGGCAAGAAGGGGTGTATCAACCAGTCCTGCCAATTAATGTCCAGCCGACCCATCGGCAGGATCAGGATGCATACTGGGCCGATAAAATTGCCGAAGTGATGAAAGAACAATTCGGCATCAAGCCCAAGGTCAATACATACTCTTATCGGACGTCGTACCCTCAGGCATATGACTTGATTCCTCTCCCAAATCGGTACAAGGTGCCGGATTTCACAAAGTTCTCTGGCCAAGATGACACATCAACAATGGAGCACATCAACCGCTTCATTATTCAATGTGGAGAGGCAGCTAGCAGAGATGAACTAAGGATAAGATTGTTCTCATCGTCTTTATCTGGATCAGCGTTTACCTAGTTCATTTCGCTTCCTCCAAATTCTGTAATCACTTGGGCCGATCTGGAGAAGCAGTTTCACAAAGACTTGTTCTCTGGTGTACATGAGAAGAGGATTACCAATTTGGTCAAACTAAAGCAGCGTAATGACGAATCGGTGGAGAGCTTTGTGCAAAGATTGCGAGACATAAAAAACAAGTGCTACAGTTTGGTGCTTGATGATCGGCAGTTGGCGGATCTAGCTTTCCAAGGTTTGCTCCCACACATCAGAGATAAATATGCATCCCAAGAATTCAAGAGTTTGAGCCATCTCGTGCAAAGGGTTGCCGATCAGGAAGTTAAAGCTTTCGAGCCCAGAAAAACTTGGAATAAGAATGTATCTTTCATTGAATAGGAGGAAAGTTCTGAGTCCGATGAGGAACCAAGCATCAGTGTGGCTGAATGGGTGAAAGACAAGACAATATTCTGCCCATTTGGCCAGAATGAAGCTGAAAGATTCACCTTTGACATCACCAAGGCCGATAGGATATTTGACCTGTTGCTTCAAGAAGGGCGTATTAAGCTATTGTCTAATCAGGTAATTCCATCGGCATAAGAGCTTAGAAGGATCAGGTATTGCAAGTGGCATGCTGCAACTTCACATAATACCAATGATTACAAAGTCTTTAGGCAACAGTTGCAGTCAGAAATTTAATCTGGGCGGATCAAATTTGAAAATTCTAAAGCCAGAGGCCGATGAAGATCGACCAGCATCGGTTTCCAAATAATATGGTGGAAACTAGCGGGAAGATTAAGGTACTGACATCGGAGATTGCCAAGAAAAACGCATCGGTAGATCTCGAGCATCAAATAGCTATGCATGATGTGAAAGGAAAGAAGCTTGCCGATGGAAGAAAAGGTAAAGAAACTGCCGATGAAGGTGGTAGCGCCAAAAGGCCTCAGAGACATGCATCATATGGTGTTGTGATCAAGAACAGAAGACCGCGACAAGAATATGGGCGATCGCAAGAAGAGCAGCATCGGCAGCAGGAGGAAGAAAGGCGCCAAGAATGGTATCGGCATAAAGATCATTGGAAGTGCCCCTTCTTCGTCCATTGTTGGGAGGAAGGCATCAAGCTACCTACTACCGATAATTGCCCTGAATGCAATGGATATTATCCTTCTGATTAGTTAGAAAAGAAGTCTCGCTTTGAAGATCGGGAATCAAGCTATGCTAGGCCGATTAGAGGAAGGGGATCAGTGCATGATCGACTAGGGGGCAAGCTCAGTGTACATGACAGGCTTGGCAAGCGTATCCATCAAGAGGAGCTTGAAGAGAAGGCTAATGCAAGGGTGCCCGACGAAGAAATATTCTCTAGGGATGCAAACATAAGGAGTAGTGCGAATGTAAGCAGCAAAAAATAGTACCAGCCTGTTTGGAAAACTAAGCTTCCTCAGTGGTGTCCCAAGGGTTTGACAAAAACTTAGAGAAGGAGAATCCAGCATGAACGCCAGAGTGATCTGTGTTATAAAGAAAATCCTTCAAGGGAAGAATCTCCAGTTTGGGAGTGGAGGCCAAAACGTCAGGAAAGGAGTCCATCGGCGGAAGTCAACATGGTTGCGATGTTGCCGATGTAATTTATGACACCTACCGATGCTGAAGAAGAACCTGCTGATATGGCTAAGCTAGTGCTAGATCCGATGGTAGCTATCTTTGAAAAGCCCGCCGATGATGAAAGGCAGCATTTGAGAGCTTTGTTTGTCAAAGGCAAAGTTGATGGGCAACCGGTGTCAAAGATGCTAGTAGATGGTGGGGCGTCGATTAATATAATGTCGTATGTCATGTTCAGGAAGCTTGGAAAAGGTGACCAAGATTTAGTCAAGATAGACATGAAGCTTAAAGATTTTAAAGGCAATGTGTCACCAATTATGGGAGCAGTATGTGTAGAGTTAACTATCGGCAGCAAAACTTTGCCGACAACGTTTTTTGTAATCAGTGGCAAAGGTACCTATAAATTGCTCCTGGGAAGGGATTGGATCCATGCTAATTGCTGCATTCCTTCCACGATGCATCAAAGCCTCATGCAATGGGTCGGGGACAAGATTGAAGTCGTCCGAAGTGAATCCCCATCAATTGTTGCATCGGCAGAATCGGAAACCTATGAGCAGACCAAGTGCATATCGGGTGAAGCTTGGGATACAGAGTTCCTCAAAGTTGCTGATTACCGAATTACACCGATCCAAGTAGTCAATTCTGAAGAAGAGTTTTAATGGATCAATTTGCCGATGATTTGAAACTTGGGCAGGGGTTCACATCGGCAGATGATTTAGTAGAAATAGATATTGACGATGGTAGCAAACTCAGGCCAACTTTTATTAGTGCTAAGTTTGATTCCCAGTATAAACAACAGTTGACTGATTTGTTAAAGGAATATAAAGATTGTATTGCTTGGGACTATACAGAGATGCCTGATTTAGACCGATCAATAGTTGAACATCGGTTTCCTGTTAAGTCAGGTTTCCAACCACATCGGCAGCCAGCATGCCGATGCAATCCTATTGTGTTACCTGATATTAAAGCCAAAATTACAAAATTAATTGAGGCTGGATTTATTCGGCAATGTCAATATGTCGAGTGGATTTCTAACGTAGTTCCCGTGTATAAGAAAAACGGGAAACTTTGTGTTTGTATTGATTTCAGGAATCTCAATAAGGCTATGCCAATGGATGGGTATCCGATGCCCGTTGCTGATCTGCTGATTGATGCTGCCGCTGGACATCATATCATTAGTTTCATGGATGGTAATGCTGGATATAATCAGATATTCATGGCAGAGGAAGATATATCCAAGACTGCTTTCAGATGTCCAGGTCATGTTGGCTTATTTGAGTGGGTCATGATGACTTTTGGTTTGAAAAATGCCAGTGCTACTTACCAAAGGGCGATGAATTTCATTTTCCATAAGTACATCGGCACATTGGTTGAAATCTATATTGACAACGTGGTGGTTAAATCCAGAAACTTTGAGAAGCATCTTGCCAATTTACGGAAAATTCTAGAGTGCACAAGGGAACACGGGTTGAAGATGAATTCTCATAAGTGTGCGTTAGGTGTATTGGCAGGACAGTTTCTAGGTTTTATGGTACATCAAAGAGGTATCGAGATCGGTAGGAAGTCCATTGATGCGATTAATAGGGTAGTTGCTCCTACGAACAAGACTGAGTTGCAATCTTTGATCGGTAAGATTAATTTTATTAGAAGATTTATATCTAACTTGTCTGGGAAGATTAAGTCTTTTAGCCCGTTGCTAAAACTGAAAGCCGGTCAAGAATTTGTATGGAAGGAAGAACAGTAGTCAGCCTTAGAAGAAATTAAGAAATATTTGGTGAATCCTCCAGTCTTGGTTCCACCTCAGCACGGGAAGCCATTCAAGTTGTATTTGTCTGCCGATGATAGTGTTATCGGATCAGCCTTAATCCAAGAAGTTGAAGAAAGAGAACATGTGATTTATTATTTGAGCAGAAGGCTAGTAGATGCTAAAACCAGGTATTCGGACGTCGAAAAATTATGCTTGTGTCTGTACTTTTCCTGCACTAAACTAAGGCATTATTTGTTATCGGCCGAGTGTACTATCATATGCAAAGATGATGTGGTTAAGTATATGCTATCAATGCCGATATTGAGTGGAAGAATCGGCAAGTGGATTCTAGCACTGTCATAGTTTGATTCAAGGTACGAATCAGTTAAGGCGGTTAAAGGTCAGGTAATGGCTGATTTTGTTACTCAGCATTGTAGTACAGTGGGTGTTGTGGAAATTGCTCCTTGGGCTTTGTTCTTTGATGGATCCACATGTAGAGAAGGGGCGGGTATCGGTGTTGTCTTGATTTCTCTCCGAGGACAGAAGTATGAAATCTCGTTGCCGATTGTAAGTACTTCAACAAACAATCAGGCTGAATATCAGACTTTGCTAAAGGGATTGGAATTGCTCAGGGAAGTACGTGCCGATGCCGTTGAAATCTTTGGCGACTTTATGCTGGTGATCAATCAGCTGATTGGAGCATATGAATGCCGAAGTGAAACTTTGATCATGTACTATGAGAGATGTTTGCGATTATTGAAAGAGTTTAAAGAATACCGCCTCGAGCATATTCCTAGGTTACATAATGAAGAGACCAATCGGTTGGCACAGTACGCTTCGGGGTATCAGCCGATTCAAGAAGCGATGGTATCGGTGATGGCTGCCGATGATTGGAGGAAACAGATTGTCGATTACTTGAAAGAGTCATCCAAAAAGGTCGAGAGACGTTTGAGGTTTCAGGGCACCAAGTATGTGCTCCTTGATGATGAATTGTATTATCGGACAATTGATGGAGTTTTGCTCAGGTGTCTTAGTGAAGAGGAATCAAAGGTCTTGATGGGTGAAATTCATGAGGGAGTATGTGGAGCACATCAATCGGCATTTAAGATGAAATGGAGGATTAGGCGGAATGGATATTATTGGCCGATAATTCTTGAGGATTGTTTTTAAGTACTTCAAAGGGTGTCAAGATTGTCAGAGGTTCAGTAATGTTCAGAGGGCACCTTCATCGGCAATGAATCCTATAATCAAGCCGTGGCCGTTTAGAGGATGGGCTATCGATCTCATCGGCCAGATTTATCCGCCATTAAGTAAAGGACACAAATTTATACTTGTCGTCACCGATTATTTCACGAAGTGGGTTGAGGCTATTCCTCTGAAGAACGTGACATCGGCAAACATGATAGATTTTGTTAAAGAGCATATTGTTTACCGGTTTAGTATTCCTCAAACTATTACAACTGATCAAGGAACTATGTTCACATCGGGGAGTTTGATGAATTTGCTGACGGTATGGGGTTTAAGGTGTTAAATTCTTCTCCTTATTATGCTCAAGCTAATGGCCAAGCTGAAGCGACTAATAAGGGAGTAATTAAGCTTATCAAGCGCAAGATTGAAGAAAACCCTAGGAGATGGCATATAGTGTTGAATGAAGCTTTGTGGTCATATCGGATGGCTTGTCATGGTGCCACCAAAGTGTCGCCATATCAGTTAGTCTATGGGCATGATGCTGTCCTACCTTGGGAAATGAAAACTGGTTCCAGGCGATTGTTTTCCCAGGACCAATTAACAGCCGATGAGTATGAAATCCTTATGAAGGATGAGTTGGAAGATCTAGCGAGTCATCGGTTAAGGGCTCTAATCAGTATAGAAGAGAATAAGAAGAGGGTTGCCAGGTGGTATAACAAAAAATTGAAAATAAAAGAGTTTGCCGATGGTGATTTAGTATGGAAACTGATTTTACCGATTGGAACTAAGAGTTCGAAATTTGGAAAGTGGTCTCCTAATTGGGAGGGTCCTTTTCAAATAAGTCAATCTGTTCCTGGTAACGCATATATTTTGGAGACCCTCCAAGGAGCTGCATTTTCTAGAGCAATCAATGGTAAATATTTGAAGAAGTATTGTCCTAGTATCTGTATGGATGCATGAAGCGATGTAAATACGCCGATGGCAAGGTTGTCATACAGAAACACAGGTAGGGAAAAGCATTAAAGTTATATTACAATAGGATTGATCATCAAGTTTATGGTTGCCGATTACAACAAAGATTGAAGAGATGAAATTGCATGAAGACGAATTTGATCTGCTTCTTCTATCTCTTTGGCGTCGTCATCGGCAACACCCTCAATCGGCTTGATTTTCTGCTTCAGCAGAAGGGCGTGGCGTGCATCGGCATCCCTCTCTTGTTGTAGGGTTTTGGTGGCGTCGGGGAGTTGAATCTTCTTCTGGTTGGCTAAGTTCAATGCTTCATCTACTTTCTTCAACTCAGCTAGCAATTCTTCTTTCTGCGCCGATAGACGAGCAAGCTCTTGTTCAAGCCCGATGCTGGAAGCTTCTAGACGACCGATGTATTTGTGCTTTTCGTCAGCAGTTTGCTTGAACTTGAGTATTTCCTCTTCAAGTTTAGCTTGAGCAGCTTTATCGACAATACGACGTGAAGCCTTTTGATACTGTAGCTATCGGCTCTCAAGGAATGCTTCTTGGAAGAGTGTTTCTACAATATCGACAGACAGTTGGTCTTGAATTTCCCTGAAAGCTACTCTTACTACACTAGAGTCTTGGACTAGTTGGGATGTATTTTGTTGCAGTAGGATTAGCAGTGCTTCAAGTTTAGATTTTACTTCTGTCGATATAACAGTAGAAGCTTGAGCAGAACTTTCTTCTTCATCATCATCATCTGGAATGTTGACAGCAAAGGAGAACAAACTGTTGGGAGAGTCTTGGGCCTGATGAGAAAAGAAATTAAAGTTTGTCAGTTAAGAACTTGTATGTTAAAAATATATGATGAATAGCTGGTTTACCTGCTTCAAAGCAATTTCTCGTCTTGGACTTCGCAGAGTGGCTGGTGTAGCTGTATCCTGAAGATCGGCAATAGTTGTCGATGAACTCGCCTCTATAAAAGGAATAATTGTTGCAGGTGCTGAAGTTGATGCCGGTGTTGTGTTTGCTATTGTAGCTGGCCCCTGCAGTGACGGTATCGCCCCTTGGTTGGGGATCTCAATCGGTGGTTGATCAAGAATGGATGCCGATGATGGTTCTGGTGTTGGTGTATCAGTAGGAGCTTGAGGAGATGTGGCTGGTGATGTGATTGGAGCTGACGGCTTTGGGCGTTTCGGCCTGGGAGCTGTACTTGATGAGCCTTGGTGTTTCATCTGTTGTGCGTGGGGGGCATCGGCAGGCTGAGCTAGAGAGGTTTGTATGTTTGGGACAACCGCCGATGAACTTGTCTGCTGAAGAGAGAAGAATTTGATGCAGATTAAGAGTTAAATAAAAATTGGCGATTAAAATTGTTGTGATCGACACAAATAACTGAATACTTGTTACCGTAAAAGCTTGCGCTAAGGCAGCAGTGGCGGTGGAAGCGTCATTAGTTGGCAATGGTTTGGACCTAATGGTAATCTTAGGAGCTGCCTTTTGATGCATAAGGGTAGCCAGAGAAGGAGCCTTGCTGCCGATTATCGATGCAGGGTTCATCGGTCGTAAGATAAAATATTTGCCGCTCTTGCTCTATTTGGGGATCAAATCGTTAACCTGTTGACAGAAGATTAGTTACCGATGCATTTGAAGAGATAACAAAAAAATAGTATCGGAAATAAACTCACCGCGTCATCAGGCATAATATGATCAGCGTCAATCAGGTGCCGATAGTAGTGTGATGATGCAGCAAATAGTTTATCCTTCCACTCTTGCCACCAGGATTTATATGACTCAGTGATAAAAGATGTCGGTGCCCAAGAGGATAAGTCGATGTTGGCTACATCGACCTGAGGGGAGAGAGTGACAATCTTATTCCAATCCATGGCACTAGAGATAACCTCTCTTGGTTTTCTCAAATTGGCATAGCTGATTTTGATCGGCAATTGACTAAACACTAACTGTCTTGCTGTTGCCGATGGATAATAAAATTCATAAGATGGATGAGTGTTCTTCCCGGTCCCAAAGATATTGACTGGAATAGCCCGGGGAGTGAGGGTAGCCTTCATATATAATTCCTTCATTATGTGGTATATTCCCATCATTAAGGTTGAAGGAGATTGGAAATCGGTTATCTTCATCAATATAAGGCCACCAGACTCGTTCTGCAGTAGGAATTCCACAATAGAGTCTCTGAAAGAACATACCGAATTGATCTTCGTTGGCATCGGTTCCTGGTAGCACTATTAGGGCTTCTCCAAAATTGAGTGGGGAACGGGTTGCCGATTCATCCTCAGCAAATACATAGTCCTCAGATATATCTCTTGGGAATTGCTGGCTAAACAGATCAAATTTAAGACATTTATGCATATGGGCGTTTAGCCATAAGTTAATGAACCACCAAGGACCTCCAAGGTTGCCGATGGGCTCGCCTAGTAGTAATTTTCCCGATACCTGGTGTAGGAGGTGATAGACTGAGCTGAGGAGGTATCGGCCAAGAGGAAATCCTCCATCGGCCAAAAATTCTGCTGCAGGAAGATACATGTTGGTGGGTCCAACTGTTCTGCCACAGAAAATAAACTTCTCCAACCACATGTTTAGGAAGGTGGCATGCTCCCTTTGGCCTACCGATCCGGCCTTCTGATATTCTTGAATGTATCCGGTCCAACCGCCGATATTACGTGTGCTTACCCGACGTTCAGACTTCCTGCGGAAAAGGGTGGCAGGATCGGCAGAGGAAACATCGAGGCCGATAAGCATGTGCACATCGGCAAGTGTGGGAGTAGCTGGTCCATGTCTGAATAGAAATGCGTTCATTGTATCGGACCATAAATAAGAGGCAACAATCATCATATTTTCATTCTTGGCCATATCGGCAAGAGACAATCTGATGCATTGATCTATGTTGCGTTCTGACCAATAGAGTTGTTGTGACCTAGCCATCCTGAGGTACCAGTTTTTACACCCTTTGGTAGGTTTGGGCCAAGAGCAGAAGGTATCTTCGCATAACCCTAGATCAAAGTGTTCGGATCTAAAAGGGATACAGTTGGTTTCCGCGTTGATGAGGTTGGTTGGATCGGTATTCCCCATTGGACCCAAACAGCAGAGGTGTGCTTGGTCAGTAGGGATCACTATTCTGTTACGCATTTCCTAGATTCAGGAAGCAAAAGAAGAGGGAAGAAAAGAAATCAAGAAACAACGCAGAGATAGAGAACCGCAAAGTATAAAGCAAGAAAGGAAGATTTACCGCAGGGACGTTGAAGCTGATCGCGATCGGGACGGAAGAGTTCTTGAGAAATTTGAGCCTTCTGATGGGAGAAGAGGCCGCCAATTGAATGTCGCTGGAGTATTCTTCGGGAGTGCCGGTGAAATGGAGGATGAACGTATGAACTCAGGGTGAAAAAGAGGGCGGACATTGGTCTTTACAGACCTAGGTTAAAGGGTGTTTTCGAGTTTTCCTTTTTGACTGAATAGGAATATGGAAGGATATCGCGATGGATTTGCGTGGTGATCGAGAAATTACAACTGTTGGCGCTACAGTTGTGAGAGTTGTTGGTAATTTACAATGATGGCGCGCGGTAATCGAAATAATGGCATAAGCATTTTTGAAGGAAAGATTACAGTAGAGGAAATTCCGGCGCATTATATATCTCATACTCCGAAATTGTGGGGGGGGCATGTGTTGACGCCGTTTTTTGTGTGTGTCAATGTAAACCGGATGCACTGATCGGTAAAGGGATGGTTGCTTTTCTTATCGGCATCAGAATACTGCCAATCAGATTGCCGATAGAAGCAGGAGATTGAAGAAATGTCGAAAATAAAAAGAAGGATATTTGCCGATGGGAAGGTGCTGCCGAAGGAAACGGGAGGATGTTGCCGATCGGAAATGTTGCCGATGGATACGGATGATGTGGTCAACATCAGCAGAAAGATGCCGATAGCAATAGGAGAAGGTTGTGGATTAAAGGAATCTGCCGATGGAAGGTTTCATCGTAAGGAAGATAGATAAGGAAACTAGTAGTTTTATTATAGTATTATTATTGTAATTGGAGTCCAACTCTTGCACGAGTCGTTTATTTCCTTAAAAATAGGAGTTTTGTTTATGTATGAGTCGTGTCTGTTTACAACTCCTTTTGCCGGATTATAAATATGTACCTAGGGGTGGTTTGAAATATATATACAATCAATCAAATACATCTATTATTTTTGTCTACTTTTCCAGCAAACCTACTTTTATAGTATTAGTTCTAGTTCATCTACGAGTTCTTATGACGTCTCGATGGGCTGCATCTACACAACCTTCGTCAACCTCGCAAGTTCCGCGTTTTGAGCAATCTGAGCTTTGACGTCCGGGCGTATCGCTGTCGTCTCGTTCATCGTTGTTCTAGTTATCATCCTTGTTGATTAACTGGTCAAATCGACTGGCACACCATGCATATCGAATTCGGGTATAAGCCCGAGGTGTTCGCAGATCAGATGCTTTTTGTGTCAACAGCAGTACCCTGAGTTTCGTGACAAGCCCAGACATGTCCGGTTCGCGCTGAGTACCGATGGGATGAACCCGTTTGGTGAGCTAAGCAACTCGCATAGTATTTGCCCAGTCGTCCTCAGCATCTACAACCTACCTCCCTGAGTGTGTCTGAAGCGCAGGTACCTTATGTTGACGATGCGTATCTCTGGACCGAGGCAGCCCGACAATGATATAGATGTCCTCCTAGAGCCGCTCGTGGAGGAAATGCAGATGGTATTCAATGTTGGGGTCGAGATGATGGATGCGTACAAAAAGCAGAGCTTCACACTTAAAGTCATCATCTTTGTCACCATCACTGATTACACCGGTCTCTTCTCACTATCGGGGCAGATCAAAGGGAAGAGTGGATGTGTAGTTTGCATTGACAGGACTTGATACACTTACCTTTCGAGTTCCACCAAGCTGGTGTACACTCGACATAGAAGGTTCCTTAATGCCAAACACATGTATAGAAGAAGTGATATGAATCAATACTTTGACAATAAGGATGATCCACAACGACTTCCAATGCCGCAAACAAAGTGGGGGCCAAAGGTGTATGAGATGGTGAAGGATATGGATGACATCGAGTTTGGTAAGAAGAAGAAACCACCAGAGGAAGGGACAAAACCGACTAGGAAGCGAAAGCGTGACAAACAGGCATCTCCTGATGACGACGATGTCCCAGTCATCCCTTTCAAGAAGAAGTTGATCTTCTTCAAGTACCTGTCGTACTGGAAAACACTACATAAACCTCATGCAATCGACTGCATGCACCTCGAGAAGAATGTGTTTGAGAGCACGATCGGTGTTCTGCTAGACATCCCGGGGAAGACAAAGGATAGGATCAAGTCACGGACCGATCTTGTCAACCAGAGCATTAGAAAGGAACTCCACCCTGGAAATCCTCAGAACGGTAAAGTTGATATCCCATTGGCTGCATACAACCTCACGCATGCCGAGAAGGTGACTTTTTGCAAATTGATGAGGGTATCAAGGTGCCCACCGGTTTCTCCTCCAACATCAAGAGCCTGGTCTCCATGAAAGAGCTCACAATGACCGACTACAAATCACATGACTGTCACGTCATGCTCATGGTGTTCCTTCCAATATTGATAAGAGCTATTAGTCCAGAATATGTGAAGATGGTGATAACCCGTATGTCATACTTCTTCAACTTCATCACACAGAAGGTCATCGATAAGGCAAAGTTGTCTGCCTTAAAGGAGTTCATTGTGGAGACCCTCTGTCAGCTCGAGATGTGCTTTCCACCCGCTTTCTTTGACATTATGCCACACCTGATGATGCACATGGTTGACCAGATCGAACAATTGGGCCCAGTGTACCTACACTAGATGTGGACATACGAGCGCTTCATGTCCACCTTGAACAAGTACGTCCATAACCGTGTTTACCCTGAAGGTTCTATGATCGAGGCGTACACAACCGAGGAGTCAATCAACTGGTGTATGAGGTACATTAAAGACGCGAGGGCGATTGGGTTGCCTGTTCACCCGCACGAGGGAAGAACCGAAGGGACAGGGTGCGTGGGCCGGAAAGTTTGCATTGATATACCTAACAAAGAGGTAGAAGATGCTCATTATAGCACCCTTCATCAGTTGGTGAGCATGGAAAAATACGTTGAACAACACCTGGAAGAGCTTCACAATGCTCATGATGGAAAGCACACGGAGGAGTCGGTCTAGAAAGAGCACAGGAACAGCTTTGTTTAGTGGATCAAAGTGAAAGAAATATCAGTTGATGACGATGACAGTGACACTGTAAAGAAGCTTGTGCAAGGCCCGTCGACCCAAGTCACCACGTGGCAGGGGTACGATGTGAAGGGGTACAGGTTTCACATGAAAGAGAAGGACAACAAGAATGCAGCACAGAACTGCAGTGTTCGATACAAGGGCATAGACGAGTTGACACAAAAGAGGACACAATTCTTTGGGAAGATCGAAAAAATATGGGACCTTGACTATGGACACAACTTACGCATAACCGGTTTCAAGTATCATTGGGTCAACCTGAAATCAGTTGTAGTGGACAATTACGGGTTAACCACCATGAACCTCAAAAGCACGGGCTACAAAGACGACCAATGGGTACTTGCCACCAATGTAACACAAGTGGCGTACTATATCTATCCACCGGATACAAAGAAGCACGTGGTCGTGTCCGGAAAGCAACGGATCGTGAGAGCTGATGGGGTGCAAAGCCCCGAGCAGTACAACAACTACGCGGAGCTCCAACTTTTTATAGATCATGAAAAGAAGATCAAGGTAGTTGAGGTTGGTTGCAAGCATAGCAAGATGAAGCCCTGGGCACGGAGTGGAAATGAGAAGAGGGTTGTGAAAGCTCCCGCACCAAAATGAGATGTATGCTACACTTTTTTGTAATAATGTAGACCAATACAAGTTTGTGACATGTTGAAGGACCGAGAACGGCGACCAAAGGGGGGGGGGTGAATGGGAGCCTCAAATTTCACTCGGAAATATTCGGGCCACTCTTCCAAAAACAACCCCAGCAAGCAAACTTACTCCACCAGCAAGATCACGACCCTAGAGAGGGTGGATACCTTTGGCGAAGACCAAGAAGTACGGCGGATCTTCCGGAAACCAAGAACTCAAACCGTGACACCGATAGTGAGGCTCTCAAACCCTATGGAGAAGAAAAGAGAGCTCTCCCAAAAATACTTATGAGAACTGGTCTCAAAAGTGTTTCATCAAGTTCCTTGCGTGATTACGAAACCAACGCAACAAACGGAACTCAATTCGGAGTCCGGAAGAGGAAGAAACGGCCAAAACAGCGACGAAGAAAATCCTGAAAATCTTTGCTGGAAGGCCGACGGACGCTGGCGTTGGACGGTCCGTCGCTAGAGTCCGATGCACCCAGAAAAATCATCCCCTACTGGAAGGGCGACGGACGCTGGCGTATGACGCTGACAGAGGGCGACGGACGCTGGCGTAGGACGCTGACTGAGGGCGACGGACGCTGGCGTAGGACGGTCCGTCGCCAGAGTCCGACGCCAAAAACGAAAAACGACGACCAACGAGGCGACGGACGCTGACGTCAGCACACCCCAGCGTCCGACGCAAAAACCTCGGAGCGTCCGACGCTCCCGAAAACTGCACAGTGAACCCGAAAATCGTGATTTCTCCTCCAAATCTTCCCAAAACTCAACCAAATGAACTCCAACTGCAACCAAACTTTGTAGGCATGATCCTTGTACAGTTGGGGAGCTAATCCTAAGAAATCATCGCTCAATTTGATGAGAAATAAAGGGAAACGAGGATTTGGGGGAGAAGGGGCAAGAACGAAGAACACCACAAAGAAATCACCCGATCTACGCACTCATGAGGTTTGAGGGGAATTCCTTCGGTGCAAAGATGCTCCTCACGAATACGAACAACTTGTTTCAAACGGATTTACAAGAGCTACTCCCTACAAAGAGAAATCATCTCGGGAAAAAGAGGGAGCAAAAGCAAAACGCGAAGAACACAAGTAAAACAGCGATACGATCAAGAAATCGAAGCCACCATGGCTTACGGAGGTTACGGCCTCTGATTCCTCACAACAAACTCGAGTTCTTACAGAGGTTGGTGAAATAAACCTAGGGATCTCATGAACTAGAGAGAGGCTAGAGAGAGAGAGAGTTGGGGCAAATGATTAGGGTTCAAGAGATAGGATAAGGATACCCCTTCATCCTCTATTTATTAGAGGCTTTGGCTATTTCCCAAAGAACCCCCTAGATACAATGAGTGAACTACCTAGCCTAAGCATTGCAGTCCAAGCTCCGGTAAATATCTCCCTCGATTTGAATGGACGGCCCCGCTTCCTGCCGGGAGTTGCCGTCGCCTCAACGCAACCTCCAGGATTCCGCCACGTGCCATCCCCGCTTCCTCGGAAGTTTCGCCCGGGTTTTGAGGCCCAAACCCGCGAAACCCGCCACCGGTAGCTTTCGGCTCAACTACCGAACCCCGAGTTTTACGGCCCAAACTCGGAAACCGACGCGGATGGTTTTGAGGCCCAAACCACCAAACCACTCGACGCGAGCCACCTTGTCTTCGCCCGGTCGGACTCCAAGTCCCCTGAGCCTCCGCTCGACTTGCGCGTCCACCATCTTGACTTGGTCGACTCGGTCTACCTCCATGTCTTCTCGCACTCGCCAGTGCCAAGTACTAGCCACCACAGCTAGTCCGCCGGCGCCCATGGTCCCTCAGTCCGAGCCCCGCTTCCGCCCTTCACCGCTCTCAGTCCATCGGCACGGCAAGCCTCTACTCGACCTTCTCCACGCCATTGACCGCTATCACTAGGCATAGCACCTGCACACCACAAGCCGATAGATAGGCACACATTTGCTTTCGCAAAGAGGTTAGAAGTAGACGCTCAAACTGAAACACTCATGTGTTGGTCAATTGCTCATCATCAAAACTAAACATCATGGGCACATATCAACCATGTGTTCGCAATCTCCCCCTTGATGAGTGCATTGTCAACACAAGTGCATTTCATATTTGAGCCAACAAGGTAAAGCTCTCCAAATGACCAAAAGCTAAGAAAGCCAACACAGGGTCACTTGAGAGAAGCAAAACACATCCAAAACTTGGTTCCCAAAGACATGGGCAACGGCTCAACGCAACCAAGCAAAACAAAGCTAGCCCTCAAGAAGAGGCAGAAACGGGCTCAACACCGCTAGCAAGCCAAAGATACCAATCAAAGCTCTCAAAGCTCAGAATACCAATTGAAGCACAAAGGGAGCTCAAGGAAACCAATTAAAACGCATAAAAACTCAAGAAGCCAATCGAAACCTGTCGGAGCCAAAGCACAAGCTAGACCCTCCAGAAGAGGCAAAGGCTCAACACATCTAGCAAAAGCTCCCCCTGGGCAAAAGCATACACAAGATACCAAGGAAGGGTGAAAAGAGCCAAAGAAGCAAGAATTTCACAAAAAGCACAATTTCTCCCCCTTGATCAGATATCTCTCCCCCATGCTTTCTTCCCACGATGCACAACTCTCTCCCTTAAGTGTAGATGGAGTGAAATGCACATCTCTCCCCCTTGTTGACACATGAATCTCATCAAAGCTCAAAACGCAAGAACCGACCACAAAAGCCAAGATATGCAAAATGAGTGCTACAAGCTTCATACATAGAGCAAAGACAATGAAAGGATGCTCTAAATGATGTGATCTTGTGAGAGTAGGAAAAACTCTACGTGCCCAACTAAGATTCAGGTTGAGCTAAAGATCACTTTAGAAGCTATTTTAGAGAGCATTACATGTGTGAGCAAGGAATGGGTATCACCTCCTAGAGACAACTAGACATGGCAAACAAGATAGGACCTATCTCAAAGCAATCTCATGTATAGCAAGTAAAACTATCCCTAGCAAAGTTCATACAACGAGCCAATGACCCAACTGAATGAAATTTTCAAAATTTCAGAGTTTTGCAGCCAAATTTCAGTTTTAGGCACATTTAAGTTGTATGCGAGTGGTTGTAAGCAAAATGATGCCACTGCTTACCAACCGGGCGAAGTCAAAGGACTTAACACACCGGTTTTGGTCATACACGACACCGCTCAAGTATCAACCCATATGGGAAGCAGTCTCGAACACACGGTGAAGTGCTCACAATGCAAACCCAACTCGATCTTTCCAATGCACAAAACAGAGAGCAATTTCATTTTAGATCAAATTTAAGCATGGTACTCAATGGAAGTGAATGAAACAATGAAGAGCCATAGTTACAAGCTATATATAAGGCAGCCAAGAAGGATCTTCAAAAGCCTACACATGCTAGTGCCATTTCAAAGGTGACATGGGGAATTAAATTCAGTTTTAAAGCTTTTCTAACTTAGCTCTATTGCATATCAAGAGATCAAAGAGAGTCTAAGTTAGGCAACACCATAGACACATAAAGCACCTCAAATAGAGCATAGATTCATTATATCGGCTATAGGTATAAAGCTTAATATGAACTATGTCACAAATGCAAATGAGATGCGAAATGCAATGACACCAAATAAAAGAAAAGACAAAAAGAACCAAAAATAAAAAGAAACACAAAGAGCTTCCCTCAACTAAAAAGGGAAGCAAACACCCAACTCACCCCGAAGGCGAGAAAACGCAGCTTGATCGAGAGGTTTTGTGAGAATATCCGCAAGCTGGTTTTGGGTATCGACATGCCGGAGGTCAATGTCGCCCTTCTCATAGTGATCTCTCAAGAAGTGAAAACGAACATCAATGTGCTTGGTCTTAGAGTGAAGCATAGGGTTTTTGGCCACACTAATGGCACTCGTGCTATCACACAACAGAGGCACTTTAGTAAGCTCAAGACCAAAATCCTTTAAAGTTGCGATCATCCAAAGCAACTGCGAACAACAGCTAGCCGCGGCAACGTACTCAGCTTCGCACGTCGATTGTGCCATGCTAGACTGTTTGCGAGAAGACCAAGACACAAGAGAAGAACCGAGAAACTGACAAGTCCCAGAAGTGGACTTCCTATCAAGACGGCAACCAGCAAAGTCGGCATCAGAATAACCACAAAGCACAAGAGAGGAGGAGGCAGAAAACCAAAGACCAAATTCCGGAGTGAAGCGCAAATACCTCATGATGCGTTTCACCGCCTGCTTGTGCGATGTCCGTGGGGACGCCTGAAAGCGAGCACACAGGCAGACGGCGAACTGAATGTCCGGCCGGGTCGCCGTCAGGTACAGAAGCGACCCGATCATGCTGCGGTACTCCGTCTGGTCCACCGCTTCTCCTTCCTCATCCGCATCCAAGGCAGTAGTAGTTGACATAGGCGTCGAGAGGGGCTTTGCCTCACCCATGTCAAACTTCTTCAAGATATCCTTCGTGTACTTGCCTTGGTGCACAAACGTCCCTTCTCGGGTTTGCTTGATTTGCAACCCGAGAAAGAAAGTCAACTCACCCATCATGCTCATCTCAAATTCCCTGCTCATAAGATCTGCAAACTTGGCAACAAGAGCATGAGAAGAACCACCAAAGATGATATCATCCACGTAAATTTGGACAAGGAGCGTGTCTTTGCCTTGCTTGAGGAGAAACAACGTCTTATCTACCGATCCCATTTTAAAACCCTTAGCAAGCAAAAAGGTCTTTAGCCTATCATACCATGCTCTAGGTGCTTGTTTCAAACCATACAAAGCTTTATGAAGTTTAAAAACATGGTTTGGAAACTTGGGATTTTCGAAACCGGGAGGTTGTCTAACATACACTTCCTCCTCTATGTAGCCATTTAGGAAAGCACTTTTAACATCCATTTGAAAAAGTTTAAAACCCTTAGAAGACGCAAAAGCTAGAAGGATTCTAATGGCTTCTAAACGAGCTACGGGAGCAAAGGTTTCCTCATAGTCTATTCCCTCCTTTTGACAAAAGCCTTGCGCTACCAACCTAGCCTTGTTACGCACTACCACCCCATCCTCACTTTGTTTGTTTTTGAAAACCCACTTGGTTCCAATGGGGTGGCAAATTGGTGGTGGTGGCACTAAGACCCAAACGCGGTTTCGCTCAAAGTTCTCTAACTCCTCATGCATGGCATTCACCCAATCCGGATCCATCAATGCGTGTCCAACATCTCGGGGCTCAAAAGACGCGACAAAAGCCGAATGAGCAAAGTGAGAGATACGATATGACCTGGAGTGTGTGGTACGCTCGTTGATGTCGCCGATCATAGTTTGAGGAGGGTGGTGATGCTGAATGTGTAGCGGTGCCTCACGTGAAGAAGTCGCCTCCCCCTCGACAGCAGCTGGAGCTCCCTCAGGTGCAACGGGCACCGACTGAGGAAGCTGCTCGAACGGCCCCCATGTAGAGGAAGTAGAAGGGTCCGGACCGTGAGCCGATGTAGACGTCACAGGGTCGACTGGGGCAGCCGGTGGAGTCGGCTCGGGATCACCCCAATCGGCGTCGTCCTGCTCCTCCTCCACAAAGATGCTGGTGTTCACCTCATCATCACCTGCAAGCTCAAAAGCAGTGGAAACACAGGGCATAGTTTCATCAAATGTAATCTCACTAGTCTCCATCACTCGGTTAGTTTCTAGGTTAAGTGCACGATAAGCACGAGAGTGAGTAGAATAACCAAGAAAGATACCGTCAGAAGACCGTGATTCAAATTTATCCAACTTACCGCCCTTTTTGAAGATGAAGCACCTGCACCCAAACACCCGTAGGTGACTTACCTTGGGTGGTCTCCCAAATCGCAGCTCATAAGAGGTCTTTTTCTTAAAAGCCCGAAGAAAAATGCGATTGGAAACATAGCAAGCAGAATTGAGTGCTTCGGCCCAATACCGCCTAGGAGTCCTGTGCTCATCGAGCATCGTCCTGGCCATCTCAACAAGGGTCCGATTCTTGCGCTCAACAACACCATTCTGCTGGGGAGTGTAAGGAGAGGAAAATTGGTGATCCAAACCCAAAGAAGAGCAAAGAGATGCAAATTGAGCATTCTTGAATTCTGTGCCATTATCACTGCGAATAGCTCTCATGGCATGCTTAGGTAGCTCATTTTGCAATCTCAAAATCAGATCACGCACATGCATAAAAGCCTCATCCTTACTCTCCAAAAAGAACACCCAAGAGTACCTCGAGTAGTCATCAACGACTACAACCACATACCACTTCCCTCCTTCCGACCTAACCCGAGCTGGACCAACGGTGTCCATGTGTAAGAGCTCGCCAGGTTGAGAGGTCATAATTTGAGTTACAGGAGGATGGGAAGCAACAACCATCTTTCCATGTCTGCAAGGATGGCAAACCAAATCTTTCTCGAACTTTAGCTTTGGCAATCCTTGGATAAGGTCCATTGAGCTAAGCCTTGCAAGCAAGTCAAAACTCAAATGTCCCAATCTCCTATGCCACTTCCAAAGCTCGGAAGAAGAACCGGCAAGAAGACAACGAGAAGGTCCGGAAGAGATAGAAAAATCCGCACGAAAAACCTTCCCGAAGGGTAAAATCCGGCAAACAAGGTCACCACGAGAGTCCAAAATCCGAGACAAGTTTGGCTTAAAGCTCACTTCAAAACCGTCTTCAAGGAGTTGCGAAACCGAGAGAAGATTAAAATGCAAATTCGCAACCAAAGCAACATCCTTGAGGACAAAAGACGAATTGATTCGGATGGACCCCCGGGAGACAACCTTACCTTTACTCTTGTCCCCGAAAGTGATGTACTCGGTGTGGCGCACGGGGTCGAGGCTGGAGAACCACTTGGCACTTCCGGTCATATGGTGTGAGCATCCAGAATCCACAAGACAAGTCTCCTCCAGTCCTCCTTCCTACATCAATAAAAAGACATAGGGTGAGCAAACGGAGCAACACTGGGGTTAGTAAACTGTGAAGGATACCAGTGTTGTCCCACTTGCCCAAAGAATGGGTTAGGAGAAAAACCAAACATCTCCTGCCCCACGGGAGGATAGCGATCACCACGATAGGGAAAACGTGGTCCGCTAAAGAAGGGTGGAGTAAAACCACCGCCACGAGGCCCGTAGTCGTATGGGTCACGACCGGTAACCCGCCGGGCACAACCACCACGTGGTCTCGCCTCCTGAGGCCTAGCACCTTGAGGCATTGTACCTCTGGGCCTAGAAGTGCGCCTCTGAACTTCCGGTTCACGCGCCCCAACTCGTGGATGGTACATGTCCCGGTTGTTCAACTCAACCTGCCTCCGATCATCTCTCTTCCTCCTAAAGCAAAACTCAGCCAAGTGCCCATCCCGCTCACAATACTCACAATGGTACCTCACTACACTCTTGGTAGACACTCTCTTGTTGGGTTGGGTGGCTCTCGCTTTCTTAGGAAGGGGATCACTAGAGATGTCTGGCAGTGTATCAAGTGGGTTGCGAAGGTGATTTGGTTTGACAATCCACACTTGCTTCTGTGGAGTGGTTTTGGGTGGCTCTTCAAACACACCATCTCTCACAAGAAACTTGGAGGGGTCGGTAGGCTTAGGTGGAGTGATCTTGGTAAGCTTGGGTGTTGTGGTGGATTTCTCATTCTCGCTCTTGGTAAGCTTGGATGTTGTGGTGGATTTCTCATTCTCGCTCAAACCACTGCACTCACCAATCTTACCGAACAAGCTATCGTCCTTCCCACCTACAGCAAAGCCTACTCCCGTGCTGCCAGCTCGCTTACACTGGCTAAGCATCATCCCCAACTGCGGCTCTCGGCAAGACACCCAGCTCAAGATGGACCGAAGGTATGTGTTTTCTTCCTCGGCACGCATCTTGTCGTGTCTGCACGATGCGATCTCAAACTCCAAAGCCTCAACGCGATCCGACTCTCTAGTGCTATCTGAGCTGACCTTCTCTAACACAGCGATCCTAGCATCCTTCTGTGCCAGCTCAGAACGCAAGCCTAAGCAAGACTTGCACACACCAAGTAAGCTAGGCCTAGCCTTCAGCTCACTAATCTCCTCAAGTAGAGTGCCATACTTGTCCTGGAGTGTGACAAGATCAGACATGTGGATGGCACAAGCATCACACTCTACCTCCTCGGTAACCACCACTTGTGCCTTAGCAAACTCCAGCTCATGAAGCGTGTTAAGGTACTTAGCTTTGAAATCGTTCCTCTCACAA
>CM039125.1:27673970-27735925 GCA_022036555.1 Microstegium vimineum
AGACAGGCAACATTGCTTTGCAAAAGGAGGTGAAGTAGACGCTCAACTGAAACCATGTGTTGGTCAATGCCCCCATAAAAAACTAAAAAAAACATGGGACATATACCATGTGTTGCAAAACTCCCCCTTGTGAGTGCATTTTAAACAAGTGATTTCATTTTTTGAGCCAACAAGGTAAAGCTCTCCAAAAGACAAAAGCAAAAAGCCCAAAACGGGTACTGAGAGAAGCAAAAAAAAATCCAAAAAATTGGTTCCAAAAAAATGGGAACGGTAAAGAACCAAGCAAAACAAAATAGCCCTCAAGAAAAAGGGGAGAAAAGGGGTCAACACCGCTAGCAAGCAAAAATACCCAACAAAGCTCTCAAGTCAGAATACCAATTGAAGCAAAAGGGGCTAAGGGAAAACCCAATTAAAACGCTAAAAAACTAAAGAAGCCAATCAAAAACCTGTCGGACCCAAAAAGCACAAGTAGACCCCCCAAGAAGGGGGGGCAAAGGCTAAACCCACATCTAGAAAAAGCCCCCCCTGGGAAAAAAGCAAACACAAGATACCAAGGAAGGGTGAAAAGACCCAAAAAACAAAAATTCACAAAAACCCAATTTTTGGGGAATAGAAGGCACACTTTTTGCTTTGGGCCAAGAGGTTTAAAGAAAGACGTTTCAAACTGAAAAAACTCATGGTTGGTCAATCGCTCATCATCAAAAAAAACATATGGGCACATATAAAACCATGTGTTCCCCACATGTGAACAGGGTTTTAAAAAAATTTTAGATGTTGAGGGTTTTGAAGACTTTGTATTCTTCACTTTTCTATTTAAAAACCATTTACAATCTCAAAATTTAAAGGGCCCAAAGATTTTATAGATTAAAAATTTTTGAAGGCAAAAAAAAAATTCCCCAAAAGGGGGTGGGAAACAAACCCCTTTTTGCGGAAAAAATAATTCCCACAGCGGGCAGCCAAAAGGGCCCCGTTTGGGGGAAAATGATTTACCGCAGCGGGCTTTTTAAAAAGCGCCCGCTCGGAAATTTTACCGAAGGGGCCCTTTTGGGTTTGGGCCCGTGGGGTTTTAAATTTTAAATGTTTAAAGCCCCCTGCCGGTTTTCCAAAAAATTCTAACTCCGGGGGGGTTTCATTTCCTCTCTCCCCCGAAGGGCGGCCCATTTTTTTCCCACCGTCGCCCCCGGGCGCGCCTTCCCCGCAGAGGAGGAAGCACCTCGTCGTCGTTGTTGTTTACGGGCAGCCGCGCGTGCCCGGGAAAAAACCCTTTAGCTCCGGGCCGAGTGCCCGTTGCCATTCCATCCCCAAACTGCCTCGTCGTGGCCCCGGTGGGGGAACCCCTTAGCTCCGGCCGAGCGCCTTTCCCTTCGCCATCGCCCCCCCTTTCGTGCCCCCCCCCGGCCGGGAAACCCCTAGTTTGTCGTGCGTTTGTCTTTTCCGCTCCCCCTCCGGCGCCACGCCCGGGGCCACCCGGGTTTCCCTAGCCCCCGGCCCTTTGGCCCCCCTTCCCGGGGGGAAACCCCTTTTAGTTTCTGTCGTGCGTGGTGCTTTTGGGTTCTTGGTTTTGCTGGTTTTGGGACACAAAAGCTTTCAGATTTTGTGAACCCCCCTGGGTATTCCCCAAAAGCTCGATGTCGGGGGCCCGGTGCTAGTCGTTTTGGGACAATCAATCGCCAAGGTGAAAACTATGAAAAAAATGAACGGGGACGAAAAGCGTTTTGGCCCGGACGTAAAGGTCAGTTTGATAAAGGGGATAACTAGAGCAGGGCTAGACGGGGAAAAAAACCGATGCGCCGGTTTCCCAAAAACCCTAGAGGTATCCCAAGTGGCTTGAAAGGGAAATTTTGACGGAGATAAAGGTGATGCACCCCGGTCAAAAAGCTTGAAGAACTCTTTTTTAAAGCTTTTAACTATTGCAAAAAGAAAGGGGGGAAAATTTGTGTTAAAAAGTGGGAAAAAAAAAAGTAAAATTTGGGTTTGGGTTTTTTTTTGAATTGGTTTGTTTTTTTTCCTAGCCTCGGGCACATTTTTTTCTCTGCAGGGGAGAGTTGAAGGGGCAGCCCGTACCTTTTCCTTAAAACAAACCAAACTTTAAAGGAAATGATCGCGCGGGGGAGGGGATAATAAATTTTTTTTCTAAACAAACACCTTTTTTAAGGGAAAAATTTAAAAGACTATGAAAAGAGTCAGATCAATTATATAATAATATGGCACAGAACCTTTTCCCTTATACTTCTTCTCGAGGGAAAAAACTTTCCATCGGCAAAACCCCTTTAACCCGCCCCTTTCCTTTTTTGGGCCCACTTGAAACCCTCCGTACCGCCAAGTGTAAGTCAACGCCCATCAAACTCGCAATTTTTTCCCCGATCGCAATGGAAAAACATCTCTTGTGGGGCAATCGGCAATGGGGCTTATGGGTTTAATCGGCAACCATTTTTTCACGGCAATGGAAAACAAAAAAAAAGGGGCCCTTTTATGGGCAATTGGCAAGGGCCCCCTTTTCGGCAACCCGGCAATAGCAGCTATCGGCAATCGGAAAAGACCCCCAAATTAAACCCTTTTGGGTGGCAAAGATCACCCAGCCCCCATCGGCAAAAACATTTGGGCCCTTTTGCGGGATTCTTCCATCGGCAAAAATTAGTTTCATACTTTCCGTTTGCGATGGGGAAGGGGTATTGCCCAGTCAAGCTTAACCCATTTGACACGTTTTGGGAAAAAACGGTGTCAACAAATCCCCCCCATTTTTCGGAGCGTATAACTTTACGTGCCAAAAATTCTCTCCATGTAGCTTTGCTGTACCCGTTCCCCCGAGATAGGGTACGGTTTCGTTTTGACCCCCACGTGTGGAACTGCAAATTAATAATAAAATCCCTTGATTTTTTGGTTTTGGGGAACCCTTTACGGGCCCACCTCGACCCGCGGTTTCCCGGGGCCTTCTACATTCCTGCACGTTTTGAACAAAACCCCCAAAATACCCCTAAAACAGGGTTTAAAAAAAAGTTCCCGGGATTCACATTGCCTTTTACCCGAGCCCATTTTCATTTTACCTTCCTGCCTTTTTCTTCAACCTCGGTGCTCTCAAAAAAACGGTTGGAACATTTCCCCCTTCGAAACCCAAGGACGAACCATCTCTCGGGACCCCAAAATGGCGATCCGGTCGACACCCCAAAGGTTTTTAAGGCTCACCCTCCACCTAATTTTCCTTTTTGCAAAGTTCTTTTCCCTGAAAAAAGCCGGGTTTTTTACCCCCATTTTTTTCTTTTGGGGGGGGTTTTTTCCCTTCTTCTTCGAACCCTAGGAATTTTCAACAAAGTGATAATCCCCCTGCTGGGTTCCGTCTTAGTTGTTTGGGGCCCAAGGGGCAATCCAAAACCCAAACCTCCTTCATAACGCAGAAAAATCAAAGGCCCCGTTTTGATTAAAGGTTTTCGTTAGGGTGGGGAAGGATAATTCGGGTTCATGGCCTAAGCCCCACCAAAGGAGGGGAAAAACTGGTTCTTGGGGGTTGGCCGGGTCACAGCAAGTATAGGGAAAGGAGCTGATTTTGATAATGATTAGGCTCTAAATTTGCCGTGCGAGAGGAATGAGAACTTGTGATCCCAGCTTCATTTTTCTAGTCCGACAGAAATGAACGTTTCCTTTCGGGCCCAAGGGGCCCGGGCTACTCCCCCCTTCCCGATGTCTATTTGCTAATGGCTTGGATATCCCCTTTCCCAAACACTTAGCCCCCTTCAAAAAAAAAAGCTGGAGTCCCAAAGGAAAAACCGTAGTATCGGCGGCGGGAAAGGGGGGTTACTTTCGGGAAACCCACCAAAAACCAGATGGGTTTAAACCCAACGGGAGCATGCCATTTTTTTAAACATGGGGTTTGGGAAAAAATTTTGTCTTCGGGGGCCCAAAAACCATGGGGCCCGCCCACCATGCACCTCCCCCCCCGGCCCAAAACTGGGGCCCAATGGCACAAGGCCCCCTTTAGGAGGTTTCTCCTCGGAAATTGGGGTTTAACGATTGCTTCATAAAGTACCCAAAAAGCTACTGTAGGAAAAGGCCCATGGCAATCTCGGGGCCCGGGTTTGGTTTTTTTATCTTGGTTGAATCCCACATATGCAAAAGGTCTGGGGTTTTTGATCTATTTGCCCAAAATTTCCCCGGGGGACATTTCGGGAAGATTTAACCGATACGAGGGTTTTTTGTTTTGGGGCAATGGGAGTTCCGCTTAACTTTGGAAAAGCGGTAAATAAGGTTTGCCAGGTCCCGTTTCCCAAATTTTAGCCATTCGGTTTTATTTTTTCCAGGGGTTTACAACGGACTCCCCTCATCGGAAGGGCGGGGGTGGCCGTATTTTAAATTGAACAAAAACCAGTTCCCGTTGTGTTAAACTTGACCGATATGAAACCGGCCCCGAAAAAAAAGCAATTATGGGGGCCCGCATTACCCCCCGAGCCACCCCATTAATATTTTTTGTTTGGGAAGAACACTCCACCATCCTATGAATTTTACTACCTTCGGCAAGGGCGAGACAACTGGCTTTTGGCCACTCCCGTTCAAGTGTCTACTCTAGGGTATTTAAGGGGCCCGGGTACCCAATTTCCCCAGCTTTTTTGGAGGGGGAAATAAGCATCGGGCCTTCCTCCCGTTCCCGTTTCTTTTCGGACCTTGATTGTCCCCCTGGTCCCCAAAACCTCCTTCATCCCCAAAGAATTAAAGGTTTTGGGTGGAAAGGAATGGAAGGGGCCGGTACTCCCCGTCTTCACCTTTTTTTCGGCTTTAAACCCGAGGGGGGGGGGATTAGTATTCCGGCGGGGCGGGAAGGTTGTACCCGATGCATTTTTCATTTACTTTATTTGTCTTGGGTACCAAATTTTAACCCCTTTTTTGTATTTGTCCTTGACAGGTTGATGTCCAGTTCCACAAAAAGCAACAGGGGTGGGGGGCCTTTTAATTTTTTCGGATAATGGGCCCCTGTTGGGTCTCGCCAAAAAAGCCCCGACTTTGGCGGGCCTTTCAGCCTCAACAGGCCCTACGCCGACGCCTAAACAGCTCAGGCTACATCGGTTTGGGCCGTATTGCCTTGACGCAAATTTAGGGAAAAAAAAACCCCTCTTTCATGAAACCGTCACGTGTTGTTTCATCGGAACTTTTTTATCTTGCAAATCTGTATTTTAAAAGGCCTATGGTCATTGACATTTTTTCCGCAGGCCACGCCTTCCAGTCGGGTTTGCCGATCCCCCCGATTTTAAATCCAAGGGGGTTTGGGGCCCCCCTGCTGCTGCCCCGACAAAAGAAGGGGGGGTTGGGTGGGTTTTCTCCCCCACCATCGGCTCGAACTGCACCATCATTTTTCCCCAAGGCGTCGCCGGGCAAGACTGCTTCTAGCTCCAGTCGCAACTAACCGGGGGGTTTCCTCGGCAAAAACCCTCCATCGTTTTTGTACCAAACCCAAACCCGATGGTTTAAGGGCCCCCGGCCAGGTTTTTGAGCTGTTTGCGACGCCCAAAAAGCGGCCCTCGACTTCGGTAGGGCCCTTTTGGTGAAATGAAGAAAACCCCTTTGCGCAGTATGACACGGCATCATGGACCAGACTCACTTTCCCCGGGGGAAGGGAACTAAACCTTCCGCAGCCCCAACGACGTCGGTTGGGGCTCTTTTCGACCCAAGCCCCCGAAATGTCAGACGGAACTACACAAAAAAACTGCCACTACTTCGGAGGCGACCCCACCCTTAACAAAAACCAGCACCAGCGGCTTTCGGTCCCTCCCCAAACGGGGGGCCCCCCAGTCATCGGCATCACTGCCGATGTTCAGGATGAAGGGGGGGCCCCATCCAGTATCCCAAGTCCCAAGAGGAGATCCGCTTCAAGACGGTAAGTCGATCCCTTTAAAAACTTAGTTTTAAAATGGCTTTTTTTAACCCTTTTGTTTTAAAGGGCCCAAGACCCCCCAGCACCCCTTTCCCCTAAGTTTAAAAATTTCAGAAGAAGACGAGCATCAAGGCCCCCTTTCAAGGGGAAAAAAACCTATTTTCTTTTCCCGTCAACTTTCCCTGATGCGAAAAAGGAGGAAAGCTCCACCCCAGCTTGTCGGCAGAATTTCAAGCCCAGACTTGAAGAATTGTTTCCCCTTTAAATGTGAAGACCCCCTCTAAAATGGCCAGGATCATCGGGGGGCAAGGATTTTATTCAAAGATACCCAAAGGGCCATTTTTCCGCCGATCCCGGAAAAAACCCCCTTCCTCCAGGGGGCTTTATTGATACAAAAGATCCAGTCCAGAGGTTTTACTCGTGCATTGAGTTTAGAGGGGGCCCAACCCAAAGAGCGGGGAAAAGGAAGCTCAAATTTAAACGCCTTCCCGATGAGAAGAAGGAAGGATGGGGTCAAGCCAAAGTTTCCCATCCGCAACCTTGACGGAAAATCTCTGGGAACTGTGGGAAAGGAAAAGGGGGATGCTGGGAGAGTTTGAAAAAAGGTTGAAGGGGGTCGGGACGGTGCCTTAACAAAAGCCCCAAAACTGTCCGACCCCATGGGGGGCTTTACAGAAAGGAAAAGGGATTTTCGTCGGCAAGCCATTGTGGAAGAAAAAAAAATCAACCGGTTTTGAGAGCTCTCCCGATGTTAACCCCGGAGATAAAAAAAAATAGATCAAATTCCCCCTTGCGTGGGGATAAAGTTTTTCCACCCCTTTTTAAAAATCCCTTTTGGGTATGGCAAGAATGTACCCGGATATTGTTTCTTGTCTTGAAATTTATAACGCTAGTTTGTTTTTCCCGATGTTTTATAATTTTTTTTCTCGGTATTCGACTGAACCTATGCTTTCTAACCATATGTTTGGGGTAATATCTCTTTAAGTATTTCCCATTGATCGCTCTAGAAAATCCCACCCCCTCGGGGATTTTTAAAAAATTTGTAGCGGATTACAGGAGCGGGACTGTTTTTCCGTTTAAAGGAAACCCCCCAATTTTAGGGGAAAATTTAAAATTTTTGAGCTTTTAGTCCCAATGGAAAAATAAATTTCCCCCAAACCCAAAAATCGCCGGGAAAATTTCCCTTTTCCCTTTATTTTTTTATCTTTCCATCGGGCAACCTCTTTTGTTCTCTTAAATACTGTTTAAATTGTTTTAAAGTTAGGGACCTCCCAAATTTCTAACTATCCTTCATAAAAGGAAATATAATCATGGGTCTTTAAAACTGACCCTAAAAAAGAAAATCCCCTGAACCAGTTTTAACTTCAGGTAGGCCCAGCTTCGTTTTCCAAAAACCCAACTGTTTACGGGGGCCCCCTTTGGGTTTGCCCCAATGACAAGCCATCCGATATGCCCCAAAAAGTTTCGTTTTTTCCCATGTGCCACCCCTGGGGTTTTTCTTCAATTTTTGCGCTTTAAAAGGGCTTTTTGACCCCTTTTTAGTCGCTTCGGCTTGACCATTAGCTTGAGTAAATAAGGAGAAAAATTTTAAACACCTTAAAAACCCATGCTAGCATTTAAAGTCTTAAAAACTTCCCGTGTGAACAGGGTTTCCCTTGATCGGTATTTTAAGGGTTGGGGAAATTTACCAAAGGGGTTAAACGATGTGCCTTTTAAACAAAACCACCATGTTTGCCGATGTCCCTTCTTAACGGGATTGCCTAAACCCCTTTTGGTAAAGGGTTAACGGTTTTTGCAAAAAGTTTAAAACTTGTGTCCCTTGCTCGAGGGGAAAAAATTTGGGGCCGATGGATAAAATAGCCCCCCTCTGAACGGCCAAGGCTTAAATTATAGGTTTCCCTTGCGATGCAGGTGCCCTTTTGACTTAAAAAAAAACTTCTGACAGCCCCCTGACACCTTTGAAATAATTGAAGCAACCCTCCAGGTTTCTTTGCCAAATAATACCCATTCCACCTAATCATCCACTTCATCTTGAATCCCGATTTGATGCGCTCCCTTTACCTTCATGGATTTCCCCTTCAACTTTTTTGTTTCCTCTTTCCCAAAAGGAATTAAGCAAAACCCCATCAATTTTTCCAAAAAATCCCAACTCTTTATAAAGGGAAAGAAATATTAGTGGCTTGGAACCTTAGACCTTTCCCAAACCCTTTCCCTGGACGGATCCCTCAGAAAAATGGGAACTCCTTTTTCCAGTCATCGGAAACCCGTTACGATGTCGATTTTTTTGGAATCGGTGATTCCGGGAGCATTCTGTGCTAACCGATTGGCCTCTTCATTATGAACCCTTGGTTTTGTGTTAAGGCGGGTATTCTTTGAACTCTTTAACAACTCCCAAACCCCCGCTCATGGGTTTGAAATTTACCCATTCATTCGGCACTCTTTAACCCCGATCAATTTAAATTAATCCCCAAAACATGGAATCCCCAAAGATTTCAACAGAAACGGCAGCCCCCCGAGTATTTCCCAACCCTTAAGCAATCCCGGGAAACTCGGCCGGGATTGTTTGTCGTTTTTTTAGCAAAAATGGGCAATGAAATCTCAAAACCTTTTGGCCCTCGGGGTAAAATAAAAGAATACCGTTTTCCCTGTTTCCATTCTTGCCGTAGACCCATAAAAGGGAAACAGGCCAAGGAGAAAATTTCAAAAAAAACTCACCTTATTGCGTTTTTGAGGGGAAAAAATTGGGGCCACCCAACCGGGCCCTTTTAAAAACCTTTGCCGATTCGTCCCTTTTAGGTCAAACTTTTGATAGCGCTGGGGAACCCATTCCCGATTAAATCCACCCCAAAAATCAGCATTGAAAAGCATGTACTTGCCTAGTCTTTCTTTGAAAGACAAAGTGCTTTTTTGGGGGGGCCGACAGTAAATAGTTTTCTTATTAATGCAAAGAGAAGTTTAAAAAATAAGCCAATCTTTCTATGGCCGAATACCGGGTTTCAGCATCCCCCAAATTTCTTCTCCCTAAGTATTTTAAAAATTCCCTTGTTTTTCCCCCTCAAACTCTTAAATTTAAGGCTGATCCGAAAAACCCCTATCGGCAGAACCCAAATAAAACAAAAAAGGCTTCCTTTTGTTTGAGGTGGAAAAAAGGGATGGAGGATTTCCCAAAAAGTATTTTTAATTCTTCTAAGGTAAATGTTTTCTTCTCTCCATATAAACTCTTTGTCGGCTTTAATTTTAAAACAGAGGACTAAAAGATTTAATCTTCCCGGGACAGTTGGAAAATAAATCGTTAAAAAAATTTAAAATTTTGGGGATCAGAGATGAAACTCAGTTTGTTTGTGGGAGCAAAACCTTTTTAAAATTGATCAATAGTTTCCTCCCGTTTTCAATGCCTCTTGATGCCCTAAAACCCCGGGAAAACTGCCTGCCGATACACCAAATGCACACTTTTTTAGGGTTCATCTTCAATCCTTGTTTCCCTTGCACCCCAAAATTTTTTCCCGAAAATCGGAAAGGTGCTTTTTGAAGTTTTCCAAAATTAAACCCCACCACGTCATCGTTGCGTTTTCAAAACTATTGTGTCCGATATACTTAGGGAAATAAAATTCATTGCTCTCGATAATTTGGCCCCGGCATTCTTAAAGAAAAAAGTCATGATACCACTCTTTTTAACCCAAACCGTGCCCGGGGAATGGGGAAAGGTTTGGTTTTTTCTTCTTAGCCATAAAATATTTGATTATCCCCAGCATTACCATCCATTAAATAAAAAATTTGGTCCCAAGCAGCGGGCTTTCGTGGCAGATCGGCAATGGGCATCGGGTAGCCACCCAAATGGCGTGCCTTGTTCAGTTTCCCTAAAAACAATGCAACCAAAGTTTTCCTTTCTTTTTTTTTCCGGGAAACCACTTTAAAAATTTCCAATCGGCATATCGGCATTCCCCGGAATAAATCCAGCCCCCGATCAATTGGGTAACCCCTAGCCTTGATATGGGGGGTAAGATAGCGGGTTTTGGATGGGCCCTTTTGCCGGCTCCCGATGGGTAAAAACCCAGATTTGGGATGGGAAAACCCGATGTTAACTATCGATGGTCAAAAACCGGGGCATCTCTGATAACCCCAATTTAAAACAATCTTTATTCTTTTTTAATAAATAAATTTAAACCCCTGTTTACAGGGGGGAATTTTAATTAGCACTAAAAAAAGTGGGCCTGGGTTTACTACCATCACGATGTGGGATTTCGAGAAAGGGTCTTTGGGCCCGACGGGGAACCCCTGCCCCAATTTTCCGTTTTATCGGCGAACTGATCCCTTAAGGACGATTTCCCCAGGACCGACTGCTTTGGGTCGGTTTGATGCAGTAATCGGAACTTTTAGGAATCCTTGTCCCGGCTTGCCAGGGTTTTACAATAGTTTTGCTATAAGGGTCCAAATTGCCGATGCAACAGTAGAGGGGGGTTCGCCGGGGGACGAAATTTTAATTCTGTCCCCGATCCCCTTGCACCGGCTTGAGCATGGTTTAAAGGGATAAAAAATTAGCATGGATCCGTCCCTTTAAGGAGCAAGTTGTAGGTGCCCTTTTCCCCTGATTACAAAGAAAAGTTTTTTCGGCAAAATTTTTACTGCCCAAAGGTTAAGTCAAAAAACATACGGTCCCATGGCGGGTTTACACTTTTCCCCTTTGAAAATCCCTTTTAGCTTTAAAGTCAGTTTTCGACCAAAACCCGATCGCCTTTTTCCCAAACTTCCTGAACAAAGGGGTGGGCTTTTTTTGATCGATGCCCCACCAAACCCCTAGGGATCTTGGTCATCGGCTGACCATTCCCCTTTACCTTGGGGCAAACAGAGCCCTTTAAATGCTGCCTCTTTATCTTTCGGTAGGTTTTCAAAGGGCAGGGCCCTATCGGATCCAGCATCAATTTTTGCCCCTTTTCGGCAGCTTCTTTATCATCACTGAAAAAGGGGGGCCATTGGGAAATCCATCGGCAACATGACAACCCTGTTTATATCTGCCGGGTGGGGCCCCGTCCTTACGCTTTGGCCTCTTTTCTTTTTCTTTTCCCAGGTTCTAAATGTCATACAGGTGTGCGGCGCTGGGGCTGAATCCTCCTCTTCTGGGTTTTAGTCAAAACCCTTTGGGCACCCCTGGAGGAAAAATTTTGGTTTTTCTAGACGGGGGGTGCCCCTTCTCACCCCTTGCATCGGCCCCTTCTTCCGGGGTGTCGGGATCCCCGGGAGAATATCTCTTCGTTTTTGGGACCCCTAGCATTGGCCCTCTCTCCAACTCCCCCTAGTCAACACGCCTGCCCAAACCCATCATGGGCGCTGGCTTGGGCCCCCCGTCGGTTGTGCCGATCTTTTCTTCTCTGAGCGGACTGGGTTTGGGTGCCCGATATAAAAAAAAGGTCGCTTACCTGACCCATCGGTGGTAGTACCATTGCATTCTGGACAGTTTTGGCGGGGGGGCAGCTTGATGCTTCTTCCCAGCAATGGAAGAAAAAAGCCCTTTTCCCATGCTCCTCCCCTTCTTGCCCTACTGTTCTTCCCGTGAAATTTCCCATATTTTCGCCTCGGTGTTTTTTTGGTAAACACCACTTCCCGGAGCCCTGTCGGCAATGGGTTTCCTTTATCGGCAACCTTTTTTACCCCTTTTTCATCGGCAAACCTCCTTGCGTCGTGTTTGGCAAATTGGTAGTCAGGGGTTTTTACCGGGTGAGTTCCTTTGGCACTTCCCATTTTCAAAGGGTCTGGGGCTTTTCACTGATTCCAAACCCTTTGTTGGGTTTTGGGGAAAGGGTGCTGATCTTTCTTCATCGGTTTTGGACCTTAGAGGTTTCAAATTTATTTTGCCCCGATTCGTTTTTCCGCTGGGAATGCTGCCCGAATTTTTGCAGTCATTTTGGGACTGTGTGAAAGGGTTTCATTGTGCCACTTTCCAAATAACCCAATCTTCTTGGTCTTCGGGGAGGGAATCACTTTGGGTTTGGGGGCCAACTTGATTCGCCCCCCTTTTTCAGCAAAAAGTCAAAAAATCCTATCCCCCTTGGTGATGTTTGAAGGTGAACCTCTCAAATCTCCCTTTTGGGCCGAACGGGGCAAGACCAAAGGTTTTTTATCCTTCACCCCTTCGGCCGCATCGACTTTTTTTCTTCATCCGATCCCCGAGTTTCTTTTTTTCCGATGATGGTCCCTTCTTGTTCCCAAATCTTCCTGGGGGTCAAAAGGGTTTGTATTTTTGATCGGCAATTCCCCTGCACCAGGGACTTAGGCTCCCCAAACTCCCGGGGCGCGTTTCTTGGGCTTTGATGTGCGGCAAAATAACCCCTTTGGGAAAGGCCCAAATTTTCCCAATTCCCATTTATCTAGAACCAGACTATTGCACTTGTTCTTTACGTTGCAGGCCCCTGCACCAAAAAAAATTACCCATTTTATTGTTGCGTTGCCCCCATTTTGAACCCAAATTGGTAAGCTTTTTTTTCATGTATCCCGCAAAAAGTACTTGTGAAAATTTCCCCTCAGATCGGCCCATGTAATTTTTAGAATTTGAAGGGGAAAGATATGAACCCTGTGAATTTCGATCCCGACAATGACGAAAAAGAACAAACTCACCCCTTAAAACCTCCCTGCTGGCCGTTCCCAACTGAAAAATGAAGCGGTTGATTTGCTCCATTTTCGACTTTTCGTCTTGGTCGGAGAACCCTTTGGGGAAATTTTGGGACCTTTTTTACGATTTGGGAAGGGGGAATCAAGTTTATTTGCAGGGGGGTACGGGATCCGGGTAAGAGAATTTTTGTTCCCCTTTGGGGTTTTATTTGGGAAATTTTCTTTATGACTTCGGGGAATCTTCCCACCCAGTACGCGTTTCCCGCTCTTGCCGACTCTTGGGGTGTTTTACGGGCTAGTGGAGTGGCTGAGCGCCCCTTGAAGATGGCAATAGTCGCGGGGGGCAAACACCAGTCTTTTGGACGCTATGCATGGCTGACTTTCCCATGGATAGTTTTGGGAAAACTCGGGGGGTTGGCTGAACCGTCCCCATTCAACGGTTTTTCGTTTTACGATGGTCCGCCTGGTGTGAGCTGACCCCCCAAAATAATACATCGGCGCACCAGGCTGCTGAGTTGGCGGTGGTTGGCCAAACCCCGGATTATAAAAACATCGATATGACTTGGGCGATGGCTGATAGTGACCCGGGGCTTGCGGCTTTGAATTTAGGCAATTGATGTCGTTTTCCCCGGGGGACCCGGGGCTTTGTTAGAGTTCGCCACCCGGTTTTATGCCCGGGGGGGTTATAATTGTTGATCGGCAAGAGCTTGGCCCATGGTGGAAACGGGGTATCTTGGGAAATTTCTTGGAGATCATTTTGACGGATTGTATTTGGGTTGGGGCAGGCGCCCGAGTTGGCTTTTATATGAGCCCTGGGGTGTGAAATGCGCTGCCGGGTGCCGTAGAAATTTTCCCCCCGGCTGAAACCCTCTTCCATGCACCGATTTTGAAAACCCAAAATTAATTCGGAGGCAAAACCCTAAACCCCCCCAAAAATTTGCGGGGGCTGGCCCTTTAAAAAATTTTCCCACGCGGGGGGGGTTTGCATTGAACTTGGGGAGTGTCGCCAAAGTTTGGTCCTTGGTGATGTTGCCACATGGGGAGAGGTTTCCACAGGGGTGGGGGGGAAAAAAAAGCCATTTGGGGCCGCCCATGGGCTTTTCAGATGCCCTTTCCCGGTTGATGGTTGCTTGGGGCCCCAGTATTGGACAACACATTGGGTGGTTAAAAAAAGCTTGGGCTTACAGCGGCGTTTTAAACCCTCTCTTGTAGCTTTCCAGGGGTTGGGGGTCGTACGTGGGCCTGCCGTGGGAACGGGGGGATCCTGCTTTGAAATTGGGTTTTGCCCTCTCTGGGCTGGGAAAGGAAAATTTTAGATTTTCGTTGGTTTTTATTCCCCCATTGCCCGCTCCTTGGGGTGCTTCTGATCATCTTTCAGATCGGCCCCAGACACTTCAAAGACTTTTCCCCTTGGTTGACCCTCGGCGTGATCGCCTTTTCCCAAAATGTAGATCTGTATAATTTGTCCCCCCGAGCGTGCCAAAAAAAAGGTGTTGGGGCACAAAAAAACGTCGATCTGTGAAAAACCTCGGGCTATTTTCCCCAAAAATCGATGTCGAGGGGGCTGTGGCCCGGGCGATTTGACCAATCAATCGAAAAAGGTGTTTAAATATGACAAATGAACGAGACGACTGTGGGTTTCGCCAGACGGGAAGGCCAGATTGGTTTAAAGGGTAACTAGAGCGAGCTTAGAGAGGCAAAGCGATGCCCGGATGGGCCCAAAAACCCGGGAATGGGGGGGTTGGGGGGGTTTGGGGGGGGGTGGGGGGGGTGGTGGGGTTGGGGGCTTTTTTTAAGGGGTTGGGGGGTTGTTTTTTTGTTTAAAGGGTGGAAAAGGGTAAAAAGGGTTTTTTGGGGGGGGGTTAAAAGGGGGAAGGTTTGTTTTTTTTGGATTGATTTTTATGGGGTGGGGGTTTTTAAGGGGGCTGGGGGTTGGGGGGGTTTTTAAAAAAATTTTTTAAAGGGGGGAAAATTTGGAAGGGGGAAATTTTTTTTTTTAAAAAAATTTTTAAGGTTTTGACTTGTTGGGGGTTTTAAATTTTTAATTTTGGGGGGAAAAAAAGGGGGGTTTTTTAATTTTCTGTGGGGGTTTTTTAAGGTGGGGGGGTTTTGTAATGGTTTTTTTTTGGATTGTAAACCCCCCTTGGGGGCTTGGGGCGGGCCCCTGGGGTTTGTTTTTTTTGGGTTGGGTGGGGGTTTTTGGTGCTTTTTGGGGTGGGTTGAATTTGGGTTTTGGGGGGTTGGGAAATTTTTTTATGGGGGGGGGTGGGGGGGTTTTTGGGGGGTTGGGGGGGGTTTGGGGGCGGGATTTGGGGGTTTGTCGGGGGTTGGGTTAGAAGTATTGGGATGGAAGGAAAATTAATTTTTTTTTGGAAAAATTAAGGGGATATGGAAAATTGGTTTTTTTGGATTTTTTTTAATATTGGTTATTTTTGATGGAAGAGGGGGGTATTTTGGAAAGGGAAAAGTTTCCCCTTTTTTTTAAGTTTTGGTTTGAAAAAGGGTTTTTAAAACGGGGGGTTTTTTTTAAGGGGTTGTGGTTTGGTGGGTTGGTTTTGGTTTTTGGTTTTTTTTTGTTTCTTTGGGTTATTTTTTTCTTTTTTTTATTTTTTTGGTGGTTTTTTTGGGTTAGTTGGGAATTTGTGGGTTTTTTTTGATTGGTTTTTTGTTGTTTTTTAAACTTTTTGGTTTTTGGGGTTTGGTTTTTGGTGCAATTTGGGGTTTTTTTGAAATTTTTTGTTTAAAACTTTGTTTTGTTTTTGGATTTTTTTTTTTATTTGGGGTTTAGTTTGATATTTTTTTACCATGGGGCATTTAATGTTAATTTTTCCGAAAATTTTTACGGTTTAAATTTTTTTGTTAAAAAATTTTTTAGGGTTAAAAAAAATTTTGGGGTGGGGATTTCACCCCCAATTGGAAAAAAATTTTTTTTAATTTTCATTGAAAAAATTTGGGGTAGGAAAAAAAGTGGGAATTGGTTTTTTTTTTTAAGGTTATTTTTCCTAGTTTTTTAACTTGTTAAAGCAAAACGGGGGTATCCCTTTTAAAAAAATTTTTTTTTAAAGGAAAGGCTCCAAACCGGTAAAAATTTTTATTTTAAAAAATTTTTAAAGGTAAAAACTTTTAATCCTTTAAAAAATTTTTAATTTTATGGGCCAAAACCTTTCCCTTTTATTTTTCTGTTTTTTTAACCCCCTTTTAAGCCCCCTTCTTTGGGCCCGTCCCTTCCCCTACCCAAATTTGCTAAAGATGACTTCCGTTTTTCCCATACAAAGGCAACCCCTTTCCCTTGGAACGGCTGGCCCTTTTCGGGAACCCGGGCCATTTTAGGAGGAACAATTTTTCCTTAAACTTTTTTAAAACCCCTTTAACTTAAAACTTGGGTTTTTTAAAAAACCCCAATTTAATTTTAAAAATATTGGGAAAAATTCCTTTTAAATATCCCAAGGGAAAATTGGGAAAAATTGGCGATGGAAAACCCCTTACCCCAAATTTCCCTTTCCTTCAAAAAATCAAAATGGTTTCTTTTGTCCAATTCCTTAAAATTTTCCCCTTTTTCCCCCGGGCCGGGTTTTTGTCGGTGAGGCGTGATCCGGTTTGGGCAATGGGCGGGGTGGTGCGGTTGGGTTGCAGTTGGGTGGTCAGGGGGTATTTGGAAACTTTTACCAAACGGGGGTTTTTTTGGCGGTGTATTTTTTTAAGAGCCCCGTTTGAAAACCCTTAATCAATTTTCTATTGAAAACCGAGATAAAGGGGTTTATTCAATTGGCTTTTTTTGGGTTTGGGAGGAGGAAAAAATTTGGCCCCGCTTTTATTTTTTCCAAGGGGGCCTCGACTTCCAAATTTTTTAAGGGAACCCCCCAACGGGAGGAAAGGAAAGTATTTTGGGGGGAAACTTGGGGGGGCCAAAATTTTTTATTTTTTGAATTGGAAACCAGGAAAGTCCCCCTTGGGTTTGAGTGGGGCCTATGGAAAGAGCCGGGGCTGCCTTTTTTGAAGGTGGTTTTTTGCAGTTTTTTTTCAAGCTTTTTTCCCAAAAAAAAATTTCTTTGAATTTTAATGGAAAGGGTTTGGAAAAAAATCCCCTTCCCCATTCGGCCCCGTTTTTCCCCCCGGGAAAAAGGGAAAACAAAGGGCCTTAAAGGGGACCTCTTTGGGTTAAAGGGGTTTCCCAACCTATCCAAGGGAACGGATTTGGGCCAAGTTTTTTTCAAGGATTTTTTTGTCAAATTTTCCGGGGGGGCCCCGGGGAAGGGGATTCCCCCTTTCCCCAATTTAATCCAATTAGGGAAAAGGGGGAGGGGGGAAAAGGGGCAAGTTTGTTGGTACCAATTACCAATTATGGGGGTTTGGGGCATCCTGGGAGGCTTCTTTTTCCCTTTAAAATTTTAGAAAAGGGAAAAGGGGGAAAAGGTGGCCCAATTAGGCACTTGCGGAAAAGGGGAAAAAGGGCCCACCTTTGGGGAATTTGACCCGGGTTTGGCCGGCAAATTTTTAAGAGGGGGGATTCCCCAAAAAAAGAGAGCTTATGGGGAGGGAAAAGGGGGCAAAGAAAACCGGGACAAAAAAATTGGGGAAAGGGTTTATCAGGGGGGCTTTTTAATTTTCCCAAAGAAGAAAAGGAAAAAGGTTTCAACCAAGGTAAGGAAAAAAAGGGCCCCCCGGGTTTGGGGGGTTTTGGGAGGGTTGGGAAAAAAAAGGTTGGGCACGGGAAAGGCTCCAAGGGCAACCGGGGTCTTATTTAGGTTTCGGAGGGGCCCCTTTGACCTTATTAAATTTTATGGTCCCCTAGGGAACCCGCCCCGAGGGCCCCACACGCGGCCGCGTTTCGTGGAGTCCCGTCAAAGATTTAAAATGGAACGATTCAGGTTTTGGCAATCCGAAAGCTTCCTATTCAAGTCGAGGGAAGGTTTTCAAGGGCGAAAAATTTTTTCAAAAAGGGGTATGAGTCGGCATGGGGATTGACAAAACCCCGATAAAAGAAGCTTTCACGAGCAAAGACCCCAATATGGTGGCGATGAGGGTAATATGTTCCGGGCCCCGGCTGGTGTGGCCCGGTTTTTTCCCCCCTTTGGCTTCCCCCAAGGGGGCTCAACTCGAGGATTGCCCGCGACACAATCCCATGATGTTCCCCAAGGGGAAAAGACAGGGGTGAAGCTTTTGATTCCGTTTTTTTGGGAGGAGCAAAAAGATTGAAGTGGCCCCGGGGGGTCGTTTTATTTCCCACCAACGGAATGCCAAAAAACAAATCGGGTCCGGTGCCCTTAGAAAATTTTGCGCTGGTGGGCCGAAGGTTGGGGTCAACCCAGGGCATAAAAAATTATTTAACTGATGTTCCCCCCTACAATGTCACTCTACCCCTTTGGGGGGCATTTTTTAAATTTTTGATGAATCTTTTGGATGAAAAGGACGGGCATTGAGGGTCGTGCCAACCAAAGAAGCTTCTGTTGCTGATCTTGGCCCCCCCCGGGAAGGGGCGACGACGACGCGATGGGCGAGGGGCCTGAAAAGGGCCCCTAATCGTTTTTACCAATTAGCAAGAGCCCTCCTCAGGGGCTCGAAAAAATCTCCTTTTGGGGCCCCGCTGAAAAAGGGTTTTGGTAGGGTTAGGGGGGGTGAATAGCCTAATTTAAAAAATTTTACAAAACACTTAGGGAAAATTTTTAGAATAAAAAACCCCGACTATAAGCAAGTTTGCACTAGCACTAAGGGTTTTGCAAGCCCTACCCCAAATTTAGTTACTAGCAAGATATATTCTTTGCAAAAACAAAGAGCTAGTAACTAAAGAAAAATATGCTTTAAATAAAAGCTAAGCTACAGGCTCTACTTTGCAAGGAAAGTTTAAAAAATGTAAAGCAAAGCTAGGTAAGGGGTTTTTACCGACGTGAGGAAATAGAATAAGATAATCAATCAAACAATCCAAAAATGAAAATCCTCGTTTGAGACAATTTGACACAAGATTTTTTACCGGGTTCCTTTTTTTGCCAACAAGTTAGTCCTTTTTTTAGGGATCACCCACTTGGAAAAATTCACGCGTTAATTGGCAATCAAAGCCAAACCCGTTCAAGGGTGCCGCACAACCAACACAAGATGGGGATCCCCAAGCTACGTAGAATCCACTAGAGATACCTTTCGCGAATCTCCCACGGGGTAGGTTCAAGAACCCCTCACAATCCACCGATCGGAGCGGAGACAATCACCTTCCTCCGCTCAACGATCCTCGTCGCACCAAGCCGTCTAGAGGTGGCAACCTCCAAGAATAACAAGAGCTCCGCGATGACGACGATCACCAAGTGCCACTAGTATGCAACCAACAAAGCAATGCACTTGGATTCACTCTATCTCTCTAGAATATGTCAAATATGTTTAGAGGATGAGTGGTGGAAGCTTCACAAGCAAGCACAAATGTGTGAGTGAGTAGAATGTGCAAGAGATTGCCCCAAAGGGCCGGCCATATCACTTATATATCCCTCACTCAACAACTAGCCGTTTTGCCCCCAAAACTGCTCTCTGCGCCACCTCTAGACGCAAGCAACAGTGTAGTGTCCGGACCATCAACTGCGTCTGGACGCACCCCACACAGAGAGAAACCTCCTCTGTTCATCACTCCGGACGCGGCCTATCTCGGTCGTGCGCCAGGCACAGTCCGGACAATGGCCACGCGTCCGGTCACCTAGCCATTTGAAATGGCTTCTTCCCGCACGCACAGTAGCGCACCACGTGGATCGGGACGCACGCAAAAGTGCGGGTCCGGACCAACGGCTCCAGTGACCGGACCCCGAACAGAGAGGGTCCAGTAAGCCTCCATCACCCGGATGCTCGTTTGATTCCTCCAACGGACCAACATCAGCGTCCGTTGCTCCACCCAGGGAGCAACAGACAGGGCAGGTCATCCGGACGTGCGTCCGGATCCTTGCGTCCGTACCTAAGGGGCTTAAACAATTACTAAAAACCAAAACACAGGGGAGACTCTCAATCTCCCCCTTTTTGGGAAAATTGGGGGGGAAAACCCCTTCCATAAAGAAATGAAATATAATTTTTTTGAACTTGAGTTTCTTGTCCAAGCTTTTTAATCAAAGATTAAAGATTTGGAAAATTTTGCTCAATTTGGGTTTTGGTATTATTACTTCCCCACATATTGCTTCATAAATTTTGGGTTCAAGTTTTGCACAAAAGTATAGATGGGCTTTGGGTAGGAGAGTAAATAGCTCCCAAAAGATGCAAAGGTGTAATAGTGGGACCTTTGAACCCGTGTTCCCCATGGGAAGGGGCGGAATATAAACCCACCCTTAGCACCATGATTACTAGACCCCCCTTGAAATCAAAATTACTCGAAAGTTCTTTGGGTTAGAGCTAATCAACCAATGCATGCTAGTTGATCAATCATCATTCATTTAGAATCACTAGCAAGCACCACCAACCCTGAATATTGAATTTAAGGCTTGTCAACAATACAAATGGGGAAATGCAAACTTTCAAATGCAACAATAGAGTTAAATGAGCTTGATCCCCTATTTGTATGTTCTTTTTTCAAAATTGATTTTTTCATTTTCCCCTTATCATGTTTCCCCATTTTTATATCTTTTAAATTTTCTCCCCCATGATATTTTTTTTCAAAAACTTCCCCCCCTTTGTCATCCAAATGAAAACAAAAAGGGGGGACCAAATTTAGATATCTAAGTTTTAGCTCCCCCATTGTAGATAGGGTAAAAAGTATTGTTTTTAACTTGGGTTTGAACTAAGCTACTTCCCCAATTTTTTTTAAATTTTGGGTTTTAATCCATAACAAGCTTGTTCACAAAATGCTAAGAGGGTTATCTTGCCTATGTTGAATTAAACACTTTGGGGTTCATAAACATAGAGCAAACACTAGGATTGCAAGCACATAAACATGTCATAGCCACCACTAGATCATATAAAACTCATAAAGCTATATTTGGTACCATATAACATCAAAGACATTTTAGTTTTTCATGAATGAGCCTATAAGAAAGATTTTATGTCTATATGCTCTACACATGTCCTAACAAGGTATGCATGAATGCCTCAAATCAATTTTTTCCTTGCATTGTTGGGGGTAGAAAGATGTCATTAATGGTGTGTATCAACCTTTTTGGAGAAACAAGTATATTCAACTCATTCCTTAGCTTGGGAAAACCTTTTTTCATCAGTGGCTTGGTAAAAAATATCGGCCAATTGATCTTTGGGGGCCAACACTATGGGTAGAAATGTCCCCTTTCAAATTTATGATCTCTAATGAAATGGGGGTAGACATCAATATGCTTTGTTTTTGGTGTTGAACCGGGGGGTTGGTGAGCTTGATTGCTCGTTTTATTGTCATATAGCAAAGGCACTTGCTTAATTTGACTCCAAAGTTTATTCAAAGTAGCTCTCATCCATAGGGTTTGTGCACAACAACTCCCCCCCACTAATATACCAGCTTCGGCGGGAGAGAGTTCACACTATTTTTTCTTCTTTGGGTGCCCTGAGAAATGATCTTCCAAGCCCAAATTTACAAGTGCCTGATGTGCTTTTCTTTTCTATTTCCCACAACCCGCATAGTCCCCAGTCGGAGTAAACCAAATAACTCAAAGTTTGATCCTTTAGGAATTTCAACAACCCAACATTAGGTTTTTGGGTTTTAAATATCTCCCAAAATCCTCTTTTTTGGCCCCTTTAAATGACTCTCCTAGGAGAAGGGTTGAAACCTTGCACCCATGCATACACTAAACATGACATCCGGGGCTTGAAAGTGGGCACATAGAGCAAGCTACCAATCATTGATCTAATAGCTTTTGATCTCCCCTGTTGGGAAATAGCATCCCACCCCAAAATTTTCCCTTTTTTCCCATTGGTGTACTAAAAGACTTTGCTTCATCAGATTGAACTTATTGAGCATGTCCTTGATGTACTTGGGCCCTTGACTAACTAAAGTCCCTTCTTCAATTGTTTGACTTGAAGACTAAGGAAGTAACAAGCTCTCCAAGCATAGACATCCAAACTCTTTGGCCATCTTTGGGTGCCAAACTTTTCACAAAACTCTTCATTGGTTGCCCCCGAAGATAATGTCATCCACATAGATTTGCAACACAAACAAGTCCTTCCCAATCTTTTTGGGGAATAGGATAGAAATAAAACCTTGCCCATAATGAATCCCTTAGAGAGGGGGAAATCCCTCAACCTCTCATACCTTTCTTTTGGGAGCTTGTTTCCCCAAGCCATATAATTCTGTTGACACAAAAAACGTCGGATGGGCGAACCCCTTTGGGGCTTATACCCGAATTTCCGTTTTTCCGGGTTGTCCCAGTTGTTTTTAAACCATTTAATTAAACCAAGGATGATAACTAAACAATGATGAACGAGACGATAGCAATACGCCCGGACATAAAAAGCTCAGATTGACCCAAAAAGCGGAATTTTCGCGAGGTAGACGGGGGTCTTGTAGAGCACCCCCCGTCGAGATCAAAGAACTTGTAGATAAACTAAAAACTAGTGCAAAAAATTAGATGCTGGAAAAGTAAAATAAAAGTAAAGATTTGTTTGATTCTATTAAATTTTTTTTCACACCACCCTTGGGTACATATTTATACTCCGGTAAAAGGAGTTGTACATGGACACGACTCATACCTAAACAAAAACCCTTTTTTTTAAGGAAATAAAACGACTCGTGCAAGAGTGGGACTCAGACAAAGCAAAAATACTACATAAAACCGCCAGTTTCCTTATCCGTTTTCCCTTTACAATGAAACTTTCCATCAGCAGATTCCTTAAATTCCGCAACTTCCTTTTATTCCATGGGAAATTTTCCTGCTAACGTCACCACACCAACCTGTACCCCATGGGGAACTCCTTATGGGCAATGTTCTCCCCTGTTTCCATGGGCCCAACACCCTTTCAATTTAAACCCAAATACCTCTTCTCGCTTCTTAAATCGCTTTTTTTCCCATCAGCAATCCGATTGGTGGGACTCTGATGCCGATAAAGAAAAGCAACCATCTTTCTACCGATGGGTATAATTACCTTTCTACCGACCCAGTGTATCCGGTTCATTTTAAACACATACAAAAAATGGTCAATACATCCCCCCAATTTCAGGGAAAAAAATATCTTATGCACCAAAAATTTTTTTCTATTGTAATCTTTCCCTCCAAAATGCCTGTGCCCTCATCTTGATTAAACCCCGCGCAAAAACTGCAAGTTTACCAACAACCCCCGCAACTGTAGGGACGAACCTTCGATCACTGCGCAAATTCACCGCGATATCCTTCCTTTTCTTGCCAGTAAAAAAAAAACTCGAAAATGCCCTTTAACCTAGGCCTATAAAGATCACCCTCTGCCTTCTCTTTTTCCCTGACTTCACATTTTCACCTTCATCTCAACATCATCCAAAAAAGCCCGTATTCCCCGTGGCGGGGCTTTTTTAATCAAAAAGCACGATCCTTGCAAGAACTCTTGCTTCAATGGCGATCAACTTCACTACTCCTGCGGTAATCTTTTCTTCCTTCCCCGTTGTACATACCGCAATTTCATTTTTTACCATTGCTTCTCATCCCTTTCTCCCCTTTCCGCTTTGTTTTCTGGATCTAGGGGATGCGCAACAAAAAATGATCCCTACCGATCAAGAACACCTCTGCTGTTTAGGCCCAATGGGGACTACCGATCCAAAAACCCTTTTCATCAACGCAGAAACCAACCGCATTTCCCTTTTTGATCCCGACATTTTGATTTAGGGGTTTTGGGCAATAAAACCCTTTTTTCTCTTTGGGCCCAAAAACCCCAAAACCCAAAGGGGGGGAAAAAAATGGGATCTCAGGATGCAAAATCACAACAACCCCTATTGGTCAGAGCGCAGTATTCGAAAAATGCATCAGGCTATCCATTGCCGATATGGCCAAGAACGAGAATATATGAAACGCTGCCCCTTACTTCTGGGCCATAAAAATGAACACATTCCTATTCAGACACGGACCAGCCACCCCCACGCTTTCTTTATGTACATATGCCTTTCCGGGCCCGACGTTTTTTTCTGCCATTTCCTTTCCACTTTTTTTCCGCAGGAAGTTTTAAACATCGGGGAAGTAAACCCCCCCCATCGGTGGTTGGACTGGATACATCCAGATATCAGAAAAATGGACGGGAGCCCCAAGGGAGCATGCCAAACCTTCCTTAACATGTTGTTGGGAAAAATTTGTTTTTTTGTGGGAGAACAGTCGGGTCCCACCAACATGTATCTTCCTGCAGCAGAGCTCTTGACCGATGGAGGGTTTCCCCCTTTGGGCCCATACCCCCTTGGCTCATTTTAAAACGCCTCCTACATCAAGTATCCCGAAAAATTGCTGCTAGGCGACCCATCGGGAACCTTGGAGGCCCCCTTTGGGGGTTTATTAACTTGTGGCTGAACGCTCATAGCACAAATATCTTTCCCAAACCCGATCTGTTTAACCAACAGTTCCAAAGACAAATCTAAGACTAAGTTTTTTGATGATGATGAATTTGGGAACTCGTTCCCCACTCAACTTTGGGGAAGCTATGATAGTGCTAACCCGGGGAAACCCATGCCAACGTCGACCAATTTGACATTTTTCTTCCAGAGGGTCTACTGCGGGAAACCCTGTTGCAGAACGAGCCTGGTGGCCTTACATTGATGAAGATAACCAAATTTCCCCCTCTCCCCTTTTTCCTCACCGATGGGGAAAATACCCCAAAATGAAGTAATCATGAAGGCCACCCTTTATTCCCCGGCCATTCCGGGGAACGTTGGGACCGGGAAGAACCCCAAACCCATCATACGAGTTTTACTACCATCGGTAGGGCAAGACAACTAGCGTTGGGGTTCAACTGCCGATAAAGTTAGCAAAGTCAATGTGATCAAACCAGAGAAATCTTTTCCAGCACCATGGTTTGGGAAAAAAATCGTCACTCTCCCCCCTCATGCTGATGTGTCCAAACATCGTCTTACCCTTTTGGGGCACCGACATCCTTTATTACCAAAATCCTTCAAGTCTTGGTGGCAAGATTTGGAAAGAACAACTATTTGCTCCATCATCCCATTTCTATGGGCACTTGACCGATGTTGATCATGTTATACCCGATGACGCGGTAAGCTCATTTCTGATGCTACTTTTCTTTTTAACTTTCCAAATGCATCGGTAACTAACCCTTTTGGGTCAACAGGTTGATGATTTGGGTTCTCAAAAGAGAGCAAGAGTGGAAAAATATTTCAACTTGCGACCGATAACTCATTGTCAATCGGCAGCAAGGCTCATTCATTTGTCTGCGCTCATGCATCAAAAGGGCAGTTCCAAAAGGGTCACCATAAAGGGTCAACCACTCCCAAACCCGGGATGATGCGCTGCTCCCACTTTTGCTGCCGCCGCCTTGGCACAAGCCTTAAAGGGGTAAAAATCTTCATTCATTTATGTCGTTTCATAATACGCTTAACCGACAACTTTTACTCAATTTGCATCAAACTCTTTTCCTGCAGCGGACAAGTTCATCGGCAACTACTCCAAGCGAACAAACCTCCACAGCTCAACTCCTGATCCCCCCCAAGCGAAACAGCCAAAGCGCGGGGTTCATCAAGTGTTGCCCCCCAAACCGAAACCCCAAAAAACCCAAAGCCCATCGGCTCGAACTGCATCTCCCCCAAGTTCCTGCCAATGTGTCAAACGGAGCCAGTTTTGGCACCTATCCCCGAGAAAACCACAGGCCGAGATTCCTGACCAAAGGGAAAAGCACCATCGCCCCCCCAAGAAAAGGCTGCAAAAATAAAACGGAAATCGGCATCGGTCCCCAGCATCAGCCCCAAAGATGAAATCCCGGCCCAAAGGGAGAGCAGCATCCCCAAAGGTCATTTGGAAACGGCTCCAACACCAACACCGGCTCAAAAACTAACCGCCCCTCCTACTGAGGCATTTCCATCGGCAACCATTGTCAATCCTCAAAAATACATTGCATCGGCTACTTTTGTCAAGCCAAAAGGCGAGAAATTCCCCAAAAACAGGTTTAAAACCAACACATTTTCACAAACTTATGGCACAAGCTTCTAAACTGACACCCTTTTTAAATATTTTATTTTTTCAGGCCCAAGACTCCCCAATAGCCCGTTCTTTCCTTTTTGTCAACATTCCAGAAGACCCCCAATGAAGTTTCAGATTCTATGCAAGCTTTAACTATCAATCGGGAGAAAAAAATCCAAACCCCTTTAAGCTATGCTGCTCCTACTGCAACAAAATACATCCCAACTGGGCCAAGACTCCAGTGTTAAATAAGGGGAGCTTTCAAAGGGAAAATTTAAGATCAACTACCTGTTGAAAATCGAAGAAACCCCTCCCTTTCCCGACAGCTTTCCCCTTTAGAGTCGGCAGTCCAATATAAAAAGGCCCTAGGGCGTAAATTTCCCACAAAACGCTCAAAGCAAAACTTGAAGGAGAAATATTCCAAGTTCAAGCAGACCACCCGACTAAAAACACAAGGACATCGGTCGCCTAGAAGCTTCTGGCAAACGAACTTGACTAGGAGATTGCCCCGTTTATCGGCACAGAAAGAAGATTGTTGGCCGAACTGAAGAGAATAGATAAGCTTTAGATTCGGCCACCCAGAAGAAGACCCAACTTTCCCCGTCATGACCAAAAACTCTGCAACACGAGAGGGACGCCAATGCTCGTGAAGCTCTTCTGCTGAGGAAAAAAAAACCCAGACAGTCGAGGGGAACTAGCCGTGAGGACACCAGGAAATAGAAGAACCCCCCCAAGTTCACCTTCGGAGCGATTTTTATGTATTTAAACCCTGTTGTAACTCGTTACCCTTTTTAATTTATTTAAAAGATCTATCTGTAATATAACATCAAAAACTTTCCTACCCCATGTTTTTTTATATGATAACTTTGTCATCGGGACATACGTATTCTTTCATGCATCCATCCGATAAAATAGGAAAAAATACTTCTTCAAATATTTACCTTTTTTTGCTCTGGAAAATGCAACTCCCTTCGAGGGTTTCCAAAATATAAGCGTTGCTAAAACAGTTTGGGTTTTTAAATCCAAAAAGGGCCCTTTCCCAAATTTAGGAGACCACTTCCCAAACTTCGAATTCTTAGCCCCCAATGGGCCCAAAAATCAGCTTCCAAAAACCTAAATCCCCAAACGGCGAATTCTTTTACCCTTCACCTTCTTGTTTACCATCTGGCAACCCTTTTCTTTTTCCCTCCTCGTACTGATCAGAGCCCCTTAACCGATGACCCTCTAGTCTTCTAACCAACCTTCATAAGGTTTCCCATATTCAACTTGCTAACTGGTTTTGGGGGAAAACAATCATCTACCCCCAGTTTTAATCTCCCACTGAGGATAGCACCCGTGTCTGTACACCAAAACTAAAATTAACCCGGTGAAAACCCCTTTAAAAAGAAAAAAAACCCAAAAAACCCAAAAAGAAAAAAAAACCCCCAAAAAAAACCCCCCCGATCCCCCCCAAAAAAAAAAAACCCCCAAAAAAGCCCCTTTTAAAAAAAAATTCCCCCCAAAAAAACCCCAAAAAATGGCCCCAAACCTCCAAAGGGTTTTTTTTCCAATTTTGCCTTGATAAGTTTAAACCCCCCTTTTAAAATTGGGTTCTTCAGCTTAAACCTTGGTTTGAGCATAATAAAAAAAATTCAAAAACCTTGAACCCCATACCGAAAGCAAACTAAACAAAGCCCCTACGTAAAACATAGCCCCCTTGATCTTTTGTAATAGTCTGGGGAAATTTTTTCCAAATCGGAAAACAATATGCTCTTTCATGAAATCTATAAATTTGCCGATGCCCACATTCTTCAAGGGGATAGCTTAAAACCCAAATTTGGAAATAATCTAGCAACAAGTATGAATTTATGCCCTTGCTCGATGGGGGGTAAATTTGGCCGATAAAATCAAGGGCTAAATCCTCAAAACGACCAAGGTTTTATTATGGGATTCATTGCTGACAAAAGGCGCCCTCTGAACATTATCAAATTTTCTGACAATCTTGACACCCCTTTGAAGTACTCAAAACAATCCTCAAGAATTGTCGGCCAATAATATCCATTTCCCCTTTAATCATCCACTTCATTTTGAACCCGATTATGTGCTCCACATACCCCTTCAGAATTTCACCCATCATCCTCTCCTTTAAAGGGAATTTGAGTAAAACTCCACCCAATTTGTGCGAAAATTACAACTCATCATCAAGGAGCACAATTTTTGTACCCCTGAAACCTAAACCATCTTTAAATTTTTCCTAGATAGATCTTTTAAGTAATTGACAATCTCTTTTCTCCAATCATCGGCAACTATTCCCCGACATCTTTTACTTCTTAAAATGGGCTGATATCCCGAACATGTTGCGTCAACGTTTGGGCTTCTTCATTATGTAACCAAGGGATTGTTCAAGACATATTCTCTAAAATTCCTTTGGGAACTGCAAGCACTTCTCATGAAAACCAATTAAAATAAAAATTTCGGCACTCATATGTTCCAATAATTTTGATTAAATCACTAACATAGAATCACCAAAGACTTCAATGCTTTGGAAACGCACATCCCTGAGAAAACTCCAACCCTTCAGAAACCCGCCTGGTACTCCGCCTGATTTTTCCCGCGAATAGAAAACAATGGGCAATGAGATTTCAAATTTTTTTTCCCTGGGGGTGAAACAAAAAATAACGCTGATGCCTGTTTCCCTCCTTACTTTTGGGGAAAACCATCAAAAACAAAGCCCAAAGGGAAATCTCTACTGAATTTAGCGCACCGCAAGCTGAGTAACAAAAATTGGCCATCACCTGTCCTTTAAACCTGCCTTAGTTGATTCATACCTAAAGATCAAAATTTAGACAAACGCCAAAAACCATTTGCCCATTCTTTCCCCTCAATACGGCATTGACAGCATATACTTTACCACATCATCTTTGCATATGACAGGGAAAACTCGCCAAGTAAATAATGCCTCAACTTGGTTTAAAAAGAAGTATATACATAAACATAATTTCTCAACACCGATACCTGGTTTCAGCATCCACCAGCCTTTCTATTCAAATAATAATCACACGTTCTTTCCCTTCCAAAATTCCCTTTAATCAAGGCTGACCCGATAACACCGTCATCGGTAGACAAATCAATCCCAAGGGTTTTCCCATGTTGAGGTGGAATCAAAAACCGGAGGGTTCACCAGAAACCCCCTTCATTTCTTCCAAAGCCCATTTCTGCTTTTCCCCCCCCCATAAATTCATACCCCGGCCTTTAGCTTCAGCAATGTGCTAAAAGACTTTAAACTTCCCCGACAGATTCGATATAAATCTTCTTTAAATAAAATTAATCTTGCCGATCAAAGATTTCAAAATCCCGTCTTGTTTGTAGGAGCAACCACTTTATTAATTGCATCCCAAAAGATTTTCTGCCGATCTCTATGGGCCCCTTTGATGCACCATGGACCCTAAAATTTACCCGCCGATACACCCAAACGCACACTTATTTGGATTCATCTTTTGCCCACCCCCTCCCCTTTTGCATTCTAGAATCTTCCGCAATCGGGAAGATGCTTTTCAAAGTTTCCCGGGCTTAACCACCACATCGTCAATATAGATTTCACCAATGTACCGATGTACTTATGAAAAAAAAAATTTATCGTCTTTGATAAGTAGCTTCGGCGTTCTTCAAAACCCAAAAATCATTACGAAACCCCCTCCCAAACCCAAAACCCACAGACCCGGACACCTAAAAGAGTCTTGGAATATCTTCTTCAGCCATGAATATTTTATTATATCCAGCATTAAACCCTCCAAAAACTGATAACTTTATTCCAGCAGAAGCATCAACTAATAGGTCGGGAACAGGCATTGGGTATCCATCCATTGGCGTAGCTTTATTGAGATTCCTGAAATCAATACAAAACCCCCGATGTTTTCCATTATTCTTTTATCCAAAGGGAAACCCTTAGAAATCCATTCGCATATCGGCATTGCGAATAAATCCAGCTTTGATTAACTTCGTAATCTCAGCTTTAATATCGGGTTTTAAAAATAGGGTTAAAACGGCGCGCTGGGTTTCCAGTGGGTTTAAAACCCGATTTAATAGGGAACCAAAAGTTCAAATATCGATCGGTCCAACCATAAACTCTGTATAACTCAAGCAAAACAATCTTTTTTTTCTTTAAAAAAATCACTCAACTTTGCTTTCATTGGGAGTCTAACTTAAACACTAATAAAAGTTGGCCTAGGCTTGCTACCATTCGCCGATGTTTTATTTCTAGCAAATCATCGGGTGACGTGAACCCCTTCCAAGTTTCCCATCATCGGGCGAATTTATCCATTAAATCTCTTCTTCAGAACCGACTTTCTTGGATCATTTTAATCTGGTAATCGGGCCACCCTGAGGAACAAAGTATCCCATGCTTCACCAGATATGCACTTGGTCTTTCTAGGTTTCTGTTTCCCTGCCGAGGGAAAACATTGACGGGGCTTCATTTGGGACGATTTCAATCTTGTCTCCGACCCATTGCACGAGGCTTTGATACATCGGGGAAGGAATACAACAATTAGCATGGATCCAATCCCCCCAGGAGCAATTTTTTGGGTACCTTTACCGCTGTTTAAACAAAAAATGTTTTCCCAAAAGTTTTGCAAACCGATGGTCAATTCGACACACACAGCTCCCATAGCTGCTGAAAACATTGCCTTCAAAATCTTTTAGCTTCATGCTATCTTGACAAAACTGGGTCACCTTTCCCAAGCTTCCTGAACAAAAACAAACGACATTATTTTTAATCGATGCCCCAAACCATAAACCAACACTTTGACACCGGTTGCCCATCGACTTTCCCCCTTGACAAAAAAGGGGCTCTCAGATGCTGCATTTCATCATCGACGGGTTTTTTCAAAGATAGCTGCCATCAGATCTAGCACTAGCTGAGCCTATTAGCAGCTTCTTCCTCAGCATCGGTATGCCAAAAATTCCATCGGCAACAAAAACAACCATATTGTTTTTCTGCCAATGGACTCCTCTCCTGGCGTTTGGCCTCCACCCCCAAACTGGGGGTTCCCCCTTTTTGAAGAGCTAAAAACCCAATTTTTCTAGCGTTCATGCTGGATTCTCCTCCTTTAAATCTTTGTCGGGCCCTTTTGGGACACCATGGAGGAAGCTTAGTTTCCAAACAGGTTGGTACTGTTTCTAAATTGTGTTGGCTTGTGTTACCCTTATGTGTGGATCCCTAGAGAATATCTCTTCTTCGGCACCCTTAAAATTAGCCTTCTTTTCAAAAAATCGCCTCTTGACGGAAAAGCTTGCCAACCCCTGTCATTACACTGAGTTTGCGCCCCACCGATCAGTACTGATTTTTTTCCTCTGATGGGCCTACATAGCCTGACCCCTGACCTTCAAAGCGAGATTTCTTCTCTGATCGACGTGGGATAGTACCTGTTCCATTCAGGACAATCATCGGCAGTGGGCAGCTTGATGCCTTCTTCCCAACAATGGATGAAAAAGGGGACATTTCCAATGATCTTTATCCGATACCACTTTTGGGCGTCTCTCTTTTTCCCCTACTGCCAAAAACTGCCCCCTCTCGCGAACGCTCATTTTCCCGTCTTGGCCTCCTGTGAATGATTACAATCCCAAAAGATGCACATCTTTGAGGTCTCCTGGAGCCGCTGCTGTCATCGGGATTCTTTTACCTTCCTTTCATCGGCAACCTTCTTTCCCTTACATCCTGAAAAGCATTTGATGCTCGGGGTCCACCGATGAATTTTTTTGCTACTTCTGATGTTTTTTAATTTGACCTTCCCGCGGGTTTTCACCATATTATTTGGAAATGGGTGCTGGCAATTTTCATCGGCTCTGAGCTTTAGAATTTTCAAACTTGGGTTCCCCAGATTCCCAAATTTTTGACTGCAACTGCTGTCTAAAGACTTTGCAGTCATTGGTACTGTTGAAGTCGCATCATGCCCCTTAAAAGTACCTCATCCTTCTAAGTTCTTCAGTAATGGAATCACTTGATTTTGGTCGAGCTTAATCCTTCCCTTCCCCGAAGCAACAGATCAAATTTTTCTATCGGCTTTTAGTAGTATCAAAAGGAATCTCTCAACCTCCTTTTGACCAAACGGACAAGAAATCGGCTTCTTGTCTTTTACCCACTCAGCAACGCCGATATCCGTCCCTTCTTGCTCAATGAAGGACAAACCCCTTGTTCCCGTCTTTTCTAGGTTCGAAGGCTTTTAAATTTTTTGATTTGGCAACTCTCTGCATGAGATGGCTAAGGCTTTTGAACCCTTAGATGCTACTTATCTTTTACGGGGGCAGTAAACCTTGGAAAGCCAAAACTGCCAATTTTCCATCATCGAGTACCAAATTGTAGCACTTATTCTTTACGTCTCGAAGCCTTTGGACGAGCTTTCTACCGATTCGTCATTGCGCTGCCCTTTAGCTTGACAAAATCGGGAATTCTCTTCTCATGAACGCCAGAGAAGAAGTACTTTTGAAACTATTTCTCCAATCGGCCCAAGTAATTTACAGAGTTTGGGGGGAAGCGAGATAAACCATGTAAACGCCGATCCAGACAAAGATGATGAAAACAATCTTACCCCCAGCTCATATCTGGGTAGCAACCTCCCCACATTGAATAATGAAGCGGTTGATGTGCCCATTGTTGAAAGTGCATCCAGCCGGAAAACTTTGTGAAATCCGGGACCTTTTACCAATTCAGGAGAGGAATCAAGTCATGGGCCGAGGGGATGGCCTCCGATAATAGTATGTATTGACCTTTGGCTTAATACCCCAAATTTTTCTTTCATCAGTTTTGGCAATCTTTTCAACCCAGTACGCATCTTGAAACCTGCCGATGGGACTGACTGGATATTCCCTCGGGTGGACTAGTTTTTATATACCCCTTCTTGCCTTTGTGGAGGGAATCTGGTCCACTTGGCAGAGGCCAGCACCAACTTTCTGAATAATTTTGCACCGGCTTGTTTCCGATGTATAACCCCGGGGCAAACCCCCTGGGGTATACTGCTGTAAGGACCCTATTAGGCCGAGAGGGGGGAATAGGCCTGTTTTTAAAACAAATTGACAAGTTTCCCGGAAACAGAGAGGGTGGCACTGCCGGGGTGGCTGGCACTGCAAACTTAGGGCCGCAGTGCTGGTCACCAGACAATAAATGCACAATTCAAAATAAAAACTGAGAAGGGAAATTGGGGCTTGAATAGAAACCTTTCTAGAGGGGTAGGAAACCTCTAGCAAACCCCTTGAAAGTGATAGCAACACACCCACCAAAATAGATTTGGGGGCCCAAAACCCCGGAAATCACCTAGCACCAAGATTATGAAAGTAAAGTAACAAGCACATAGTGACAAAAGATTTGACCCGGTTTTAGCTCGCCACCAAGGCCTGCCCACGTCCACAGTTGTTGAGGGGCGCCACACAAGGCTCAAGCTCACCCCAAAGGCTAGCTCTTTCCTCGGTCTCAAGTCAAGAGAAGAACCCTTGAGATGAGAGAAGTGTATTAGAAAATATGGGGATACAAACTTCCCAGGCGCCCACCAAGGGAAAGGCAAGCTCGGGGGAAACCTATAGCGGGCTAGGAGAAAAGCTCCAAGAGTAAAGAATTCAAACCGCCGGCCCCCACGCAAACAAAATGCTTGTAGGAGTGAAGATCTGAGGGAGAGGCTTCTTCTCAAAGCTTGGGGGCTCAATCCTCAAAGAATGATTGGAAATCAATAAAGGGAAAGAGTGGATGAGCCCCAAAGGGGAGAAGGGAGAGCAAGAGAGAAGCTTCTCTTTCTGTTTTTTTCAAAGTAAGAATGAGTGAATGGCAGAACTAGCTTTTGGGGGGTGAGTGAGGGGGTATAAAATACCTCCTTACCTCCCCAACTGGCTGAACAATTTCACGGCAGTGCCGGCCTGTAGCCCGGCACTGCCGGCCTGGCAGAACAAAAAGATTTGATCTTAAATAAGCTGGCTAATTTGCCCCCCTTTATATGTGGAGGTGTGATGAAAAAGGGATGGGGTGCATTTGGTTCACTTTTTGGGCAGCGTTTTTTGAACCCCTTTTAAATAGAAAGGGCATACCTAACTCAAATTCAAAGTATAAAAGAATTTTAAACCCTTTGAGCTTTTTGCCATGCACTTTTGAAAATTGGGGAGTCTCCCCAACCTGTTCATCAACCTCCGTAAGTTTAAACCTGATTTTCATACTCACAAAAAAGTTTTCATTAGTTTCCCCTAAATATTTTGTCATTTTCCCCAAAAACCCCCTTTTAGGGCTTGATTGCAATTTCAATCCCCCCCTTTTGGTGTTTGGGTGCCAAAAACACTTAGAACTTACAAAAGTAAATAAAAATCTGAGAAAAGCAATTCAGGGGTTGTAGGAGCTCTCCCTAAATGTGTGAATGGGAAATTTTTGAATTTCCAAATTTGGCATAAAAGGCCCAATTTTCCCACACTTTGGGAGTGAAGGAGGACTCCCCCTACATCGATGGGTCTGTGGGCTGCTGAAAAAGTGTCACAAAATTTTACTGATGCCAAGAACCTGTCTCCAAAAACAAATCAGAGGACTTGCTGTCAAAGGCAGCCCGTACTGCCAAAACCAACCCGCGGCAGCAAGAATGCGGAAACACAAAACCACCACAAAAGCGCGCCTAAAATAAAAACTAAAAACACACAAAACAAGCATGATATATAAAAGAGTACATGTCCACAATAACACAAATAAAGTACATTTAAATGGCAATATACAATAAAATAGTTTCATGTTTTCTCTCTCTCCACAAACTAAAAACTAAGATAACTAGAAGTTGTTGCTCCTCCATGACTGCGAAGATTTGTTGTACCCCCTTTACTTAGTAATTCTCCCCCTTTGGCAACAAGTCACCAAAATAGAAAAGAACCAAGAAGAAAAGATACAAGCTAGTCACTATCCTCCTCCAAAATGGTCATCATCATCATCATCCTCATCTTCGTCTTCATCATCATCAGGGGCTGAAGCGAAGTGATGCTAGAGTTTGATGCACACTTGCTGCATCTACGAGTCTATGGCTGCTCAATCTCCTCCTCATCATCATCCTCCTCAACATCACCAGCATAGGTAGAAATCCTCCCCTGAACTGTTGGGTGATGGGGGGAGGATCAACTGCCTGAGGCCTTGTTTTCCCTTTTGAGCTCTCTGATCTCAAGCCTGGTCCCTTTTAAGAGTGATCCAAATTTTCATAGCAGATGCCAGCAAAAAATCTTCTTTTAAAATCCTACCAAGCTTGCCCTTCTTTTTCCCGCCCTGGAAGCTGCTGCAAACCCGAAGACCCCAAAAATCGCTGCTGCTGCTCTTATCCTGGTATCTCCCAGGAAAGGGAAAGGTTTTCCCCCCTGAATTGATGAAACATGAATTCCTTCCTTTCTCTATAAGGCCATGGCAACATCCTTGTTGAAGATCCCCGGCCAGTCCAAACCCCCCCCAATGATGAACATCAATGGAGAGCATAGGGAAGCCCCCTTTTTTGCATCCCTGCAGCAAAAGCATATCTCATCCCAAAAGAAAACTAGCAACTGAGAAAAAGGGGGGTGCCCACCCTCATCCTCCTTAACCCCATTTTTGGATGTGTTGTAGAGGTTGAGGCAGTCCCATCTTGGGGTAGAGAGTGTTTTTTGAAAAGGTTGTTCAGAATTTAATATTTGCTCCTCAAAAACCCTTTTAAACAACCATTTTGCCTCCTGAGATAAATGTAAGCTTGAGATCTCCCCATTGGTCAGTCCTCTTTCAAACATCAATATTACTACATTGTTTGTCCTCCTCGCCAAATCCCAGATGACGAAACAAAAAATCACTAGTCAATCTTGTAGTGCACGCCCCCTGTCATCCAATGCATCACAAAGTTCCCCTATCAAAAATAGTAGGTGGAGTAGAACTGATAGAGGGTCTCTGTGTTCCACCCCCTTCTGGAAACCCATCCCTGATAAAATACCCCAACTGCCTGCACTGATCAATGACCCTGTCAAATACAGGATCTCTCCCTTTTTTCCAAGTCTCCCAAACAACATACTTTTATTTTTTAAAGACTCTGGGTTTTTCATCTTGAAAGAGGACAGTGGGGTAAAAGTTAGAATGCAAAAAATTCCAAAACCTGAAATCCCAATTTATGTCCTTTGGCACATCATAGGGGTTGATGACCCTCTACTCTTGGGCATCCTCCACTAAGATAGTAGCTTTTTTCTGACTCCGCCAGGAGTGTCCTGAGGGACCTGACAAAGACCTCCTCAGGATGCTCAACGGGATGTGAGCCATCAAACAAACCCAAATCTGGGGGTGTTTCAGGAACACACCCCACCCCTGATGGTTCTCCCTCCCCCTTTTGCAATTCTTCCTCTTGAGCCAAACCTCTGCCTGGGATTCAAGCCATCATCGGCAAAAAGCGAGTGCGAGATTTGGCCCTCACTCTTCCTCTTGCACCACCACGCGATCCCCCGGCGTCCATCTATGCTTTTAAAAGGAGGAAAGGTTAAGTTGTTGAAACTTAGAATATTTACTGAAACTCTAGTGGAGAATTTAACCAAAAATATGGGTTTCAGTAGATGATTGTAAAGCATATGCATGGGTGCTGCTACCCAGGGTCCGACACTGCCGGCCTGGTGCAGACAGCATCTATGCATGTTTCATCAATCCTCCTTTGAAACTATGTTTTTGTAAATTTAAAAAAAACTGCTGGAGGTACATTACTATACATAATGCAACCACTAACAACCTAAACCCCATCTCAAAAAACCATACATTCATAGATAAACCACAAGTTAGGGTTTCAAGTTTTTCCCTTTTGAAAAAAGGGGGGTGAGGATGAAGAAGGTCGGGCTTAAATGGAGCTTGACACGGGGGGGAAGATCCTCCACACCTCCTCCAATGGCACACCCCAAAAGGGGGCCCGCACTCCCGGGGGGGAAGAGAGGGACCCCCCCGGGCTCCTTGGGGTCTCCTTGGGGTTTTGAGAGAAGAGAGGAGAGTGTTGCGGGTTGGGGAAATTTAAACTTGGGATGGGGGTTTCCCTCGGGTTGGGGAGAGAAAATAAAGCAAAACCCGAGAGCGGGTTTTTGGGGCCCAAAACGGGCTCGGGTCCCTTAAGCCCCGGCACGTCAGACCCCCCGGGAAACGCTGGCCTACCAGGCAGTGAGGTATTATCCCCCACCATTATACTAAAAATTTTAAAGCAATTTTGGACATATACCCCTTGCCATGGGGCTGGTCAGTAAGCAAATCAACAATCATACTATGAAACCCAAAACATTTAAGTTTTTTTCCCAAAAAGGTTTTGAAACACATAAATTGGGAAAATTTTCAAAGTCTTGCCTAAGCGCTAGGTGGACAAACAAATGTGTGCTATAGTTCAAACCATGTTACGAGAATCAAATATATTTTAGGGTCACTACGCAAAAACACAAAACCTTGTCTCTCGAGAGGCTTGGTGAAAATATCCCGGGTAGCTGCTTAACGGGGCTCCCCATGGCGAGTTGCATATCTCCTTTTAAATTCGTGGTCTCTCAAAAAGTGATACGGATGTCTATGTGTTTTGGGTTTTAGAGTGACTAACCGGGTTATTTTGAAGTTTGTTTCAAATCTCGTTATCAAAAAAAAGGTATCTGTGAATTGACATCTAAATCTTTTAAGGTTTGCCCCATCCAAAGTAGTTGAGCACAACAAGCGCCGGCTGCAACATACTCGGCCCCCCGGGGGTGGAAAGGGGTACACAATTTTTCTTCTTAGAAGTCCAAGAAAACTAGGAACCGTCCCCCAAAGGGAAAGACACTCCTCAAGTGCTTTTTCGGCTACCTTGCAATCGGGGTAATCCGGGAAACCGAATACCTAAGTAGACGATCTTAAGCCCTTAGGATACCAAAGACAAGGTTTGGAGTGAAAACTAGATATCTCAAAAACTCTTAACGGGGCCCTTAAATGGCACTCTTTTAGGTTAGCTTTAAATCTAGCACACTGCACACACTAAGCATTAAAGGCCGGCCTAGGAAAGCACATAAGTAAAGGAGAGATCCCCAAACATGGGGTTTATATAAACCCTTTTTGTCCACGGGAATTTTTTTTCCCCCCTTCATCAAGATCAAGATGTCCATTAGTTTGGGAAAGGGGGTCTTGATTTGGGTTGGCATTGGCCATGTCAAACTTTCTCAACATATCATGGGTTACATGGGTTTTGGGATAAGAAAGTCCCTTCCTTGAGTTCTTGATTTAAAACCAAGGAAGAACTTTAAACTCACCCCTCATGGGCATCTCAAATCTCTTAGTCCCCGATCCTACCCTGCTCTTGGGGCTTGCTTAAGCCCATAAAGCGCCCTTTTGGAGCTTGAAGACATGATAGGGAACTTGGGATCTTCAAAGCCCGTGGGGTGCTCAACATAGACCAACTCTTGGTTTTTCCATTGAGAAATGCACTCTTCACATCCATTTGTTGAAGCTTTAAATCACGATGTGCAGCATAGGCCAAAACTTTTGAATTGCTTTTAAGCCTAAACCACCGGTGCATATGTTTTCTTCAAAGTCTAGGCCCCCACTTGATGAAACCTTGAGCCAAACCAAACTTGCCTTGTTCCTTTTCACCACTCCTTGCTCATCTTGCTTGTTGCGGGAAAACCCTTGGTTTTCCCAAAAACATTGTGTTGGGTCTTTCCACCAATGACCACACTTTTTTCCTTTCAAAGCTATTTACTCTTCTTGCATAGCCATCCCCCAATCCGGGTCATCTAGAGCTTGAAACAACCTTGACAGGGTTTCCCAAAAAGGAGACAAAAAGTAAAAAATTTAAAAAAAATTTGCCAAATGTGAATGAGTATTACCCCCCTTCGAAGACTCCCAAGTATATTAAACAACAGGGTGATCCTTTTTAATTGTTTGCCTTAGCCTTTGGGGGTTCCGTGGGGTTCTTGTTGATCAGCTTGGCCCCTCAGTTGCACTTTATACCTTCAAAAGATAGGATGTAGGTTTTTTTGGGTTGTTGGTGAAGTGGCTGCTGCCTTTTCTGCTTGGTCCGGGGAGTGCCGGCCAAGGGGGAGACCCTGACCAGGGACACTACTGGCCTTCTTCTTTAAGTCAAAAGGGGATAAACTTTATCACCTTTAGGTTCCAAAGCTGTGGCTTGGAAATTTTTGTGGCGTAATGTCACCAATAAACCATATTCTTGATGCCCTATCATCAAAAAAACCCCCACTTGAGTGTTTCTTGAATTTGGTTCCTTGTCACTCGAACTTTCTTGTTTTGGAACCCCGAATTCCTTTTGCCTTCAATAAAGGGGTTTTTTCCCCTTTTCTGCACTTGTGCCTTTCAACATGAAAAACACCCAATGAATCAAGTAAAATATCAACTATAACAAACCTGTTTGTTACCACCAATGCTTTGTAGGCCACCGGCCCAAAGAATCCAGGTGAATTAGTTTCAAGGGTTTTGCTTGGTGGAGACAATGCCTTTGGTGGGTGAGGTGCACCAACTTGTTTTTGGCTTGGCAAGCACTACAAATTCTATCCTTCTCAAAATGAACTTTGGGGTTAGTCCAAGAATGTTTCATCTTTTAAGTTTGCCAAATTTTCATCCCACATGAGTAGTCGGGGAGCCATAAAACCAACCCAGCTAGATTTTTTCCCCTAAACAAGTCCAAGTTAGCTTTACTTTTTTGAAATCAATAGGAAAGCTTGCCCTTCAAAACGACCTAAAGACAATAGAGGAATTCCTTTTTAAAGACTTCCACACCCTTATCGTAAAGAGAAAATTGAAGCCCATCTCACACAATTGAGAAATGGAACAACAATTGTAACTCAACGAATCACTGTAATACATTTGAGATAGAAAGACAAGAGTAATAGCAATTTACCAAAACCCAACACTTCCCCTTTGGAGTTGTACCAAAGTGATGTTCTCACTTGCATTTTTGGTGGGGATTTGTAGAACTACCTTCTCTCCGTCATATGATTTGTACATCCACTTTTTCAAGCACCCAACTTTATCCACCAGGAAGGATATGCCCAAAACAAGTTTTAGTTCCCAGATTTGGTCCCCAAAAATCTTGGGCCTTGCTGTTAGTCAAACAAATTTTTTGGGAAACCCTATTTCATGCTCCTTTTATAGTTTCTATCACCACAAATTCTGCAATGATTTACCCGGTCATTGCATTTCAACTGAGTGAGGACAAAAATTCTTGCGGTGACCTTGTCTTGGGGGGATAGGAAAAATTGTTTTGGCCCCCCAGATTGAGTTCTTGGTTTCTGGAAACCTGTTTTTCTGGGGCATCCCTTGGGGATGGGCTTGGGGTTGCTTGCCGTGTGAAACAATGGTAGCCTTCCCTTTTTTTGGGGGGGGGCCTCCCCCATGGCACCCGGCCTCGGTCCAGAGAGCTGTGTTGTGTAGCTTTCTGCCCAAAGCTTCCCTTCTTCTAACTTGACACACTCAATGCCTTGTCATTTTTTACCATTGGTTTTACCTCCTTGAGTGTGTCCAAACCCCTCTTTGATTGATGGATGCCTTCATCCTTTTATTGAACTTTTGGCTAACTTGGCTTTGTCATTCTTCTTTGAAACTGAATACATTTTGAGCCTTGCTATTTCCTTCTTTATGGCCTCTATGTTTGGGAAGGTTAGTGGTATAGGCATTTCATATAACATTTAAGCTTTTCCACAACCTTGACTAGTGGATGGAGAAGAGGCACATTTGCTTTAGAGAGATGGAGTTCCCTCCCCCAAAAGAAGAGAGTATTGTGGGCCCCAAGCTCTTTATGCTTTTAAGTAAGCCACAATGTTTTTGCTTGGGGCATATACTCCTTAGTGAGATCATGAGCTTTTTGTTTCCCTTTGCCAAGGCCTTTGGGCAAAGAGCTCACCTCACTCCTTTCTAAGCAAGGGGTTCCTCACTAGCAATATAAAGATCCTCTTGTTTAAAAAGAGTTTCTCTCTAGATGCTAGCTCAACCTGGTTGCCTTAAATTTTCCCAAAATATTAGCAATAAAGAGTTTGGGCTTTGGATCCTTTTTTGTTATTTCATTTATCTCTTCATCCTAATTCATCTCACTAGAGCTTCACTCTAGGTGTCTTTGGGGGGGAGGACCCTTTGGTTTTGGGTTTTGATTTTACCTTCTCACCCTTTGCCATAACAAGTGTGGGGGAAGTCTTCATCATCGACATTTTGTTGAAGACCTTGGTGAAGGGGAAAGACTTGTGAATAGCTATTGGGCCATCCCTCTTTTTTCACTTTGAGCATGGGTTTATTCTCCCAACCAGTCCAATGGAGCTTCACCCCCAAAATCTCTTGCCTTTTTTGTAGTCACCCTTGCTTCTCTTTTGCCTTTCCCAAAATTTTGTTTTCTTCCTTCGTTTGGGAAATCGGCAATGAAGTGTTGGGGTGCTACCACCTAAAGCAAGCCCTTGACTTTTTGTTTAAAACCTTCTCTCATAAGCTGACCCATTTCTCTTTATGCCCTTTTTTAAATCTTCTCATGAATAGGTCATGTCATAAATTTTCTCTTCTTGCCATCTTCACTTCCCCCATCACTTGAGTTGAAACTTGGGGTTTTGAAGCTTGTGGCTTTGCTTGCGAGCTTTGCTTGAAGATCTAGTTTGCTTTTTTGGGGGGCAGCGGGGGCTGATTCCTTTGCTTTTGTTTGCCTTGAGAGCCACATCCTTGATCTTCATGCCCTCCCCCTTTGCTTGCATCTCCCCAAAGCTTTTTTCTCTCTGTGCTTCTTCTCTTTGTAGATAAAAGTAGATCCTTCCAAGCACCCCTTTGGGTGTGAAGACTCAAATCTCTCTGTCCAATAAATGTCACCAGGGTTTCATTCCTTGGGAGTGGGGCTTCAGCATGATTTGACAACCTTGTGATCATTGAATTTTTCACCACCAAGCCCCCTTTATCTTGCCCCAATGGTCATAAATCTATCAACATTTCTTGTGGCCCTTCACCTTCTTTGATTACAAATCGTTGAGCTTGCCATGAATAAATCAATTTTGGATTGCCACTTGCTCACACCCCATTGCAAGATGCAAAGTGCCATATTTCCTTGGCAACCCCCAAAGCCCATGACCCTTGTTGTACCATCACCACCCAATGCACTTAGCAACACACTAGTTGCTTGTGCATTGATTGGATGCCCCGGGAGCCGTAGTGGGGGGCTTGGGGGATAAACCAAAAGGATCACACCCATTGAGCACAATCCCCAACACGGGTGAAGACCTACAAGATAACTTCATCAATTTCCACTTGCAAATTAGTCCCTCAAAATGAGCAATTTTCCCGCGGGGAAAATGGAATTAAAGGTTTTTGCTCATGTTTAGAAATAGATGAAAAACAAAGGATATGGCGGAGTATTTCTTTCGCCCTCATCCTTTTTCTTTTTCTTCTTCTCATCCATCTTTCAATTTGGGGGCTTTTGGGATGATCTCATCATCACCCTCGGAGCACAGAATCAACCTCTACTTGAGAGCTTACTCTTTTCTTTTCTTGAGCTCCTCCCCCCTTTGCCTTGAGCCCTTCTTGAAGCTCTCACTTCTCTTCTATGAACTTTTCAGCAAGCTTCAAGCCTTTTTGGTTTATTGAGACTTTTTCCTCTCTTTTTAGCCTTTTTCCATCTTTTTCTCAATCTTTTTCTTTTTTTCTTCTTGCCTTTCTCCAGCAGACAGAGGGGGTGTCAATATTCCTCTGGTCCACACCCACTATCCGGGGTGTACTCCATCTCCTTGGGTCACATTTTACCTTGGGGTCAACTCCAAAACAAACCCTTTCCCTCTCGCCATTACCTCACAACGGTTAAATGCTTCTTGGGTTCCTTATCTGATACCACTTGTAAGGACAAGATTAGCCCAAGGGGGGGGAATAAGTTGTTTAAAAAAACTTGACAAGTTTTTTTTAGCAAGAGGGTGGCACTACCGGGCTTGAGGGCCGACACTGCTGGCTTAGGGGAGCAGTGCAGTCCCCAGATCAATAAATGCACAATTTAAAAAATAAACGGAAGCAAATTGTGCTTGAATAGAAACCTTTTAGAGGTGTAGGAAACCTCTAGCATCACTTGAAAGTGGTACAACACACCCCCGAGTAGATCGGGTCCAAACCCCAAAATCACCTACACCAAGTATTGAAAGTAAAGTAACAAGCCACAGTGACCAAGATTTGACCCGTGGTTCCTCACCACCAAGGCCTCCTACGTCCCTTGTTGAGGTGCGCCACACAAGCTCAAGCTCACCACAAAGGGTAGTTCTTTTCCCCGTCCCCATGCAAAAAAGAATGAACCCTTAGATGAGAGAAAATGTATTGGAAATGATGGGTCATACAAACTTCCCTAGGGGCCCCCCGAAGGAGGCAAACTCGAGGAAACCTCAGCCGGCTAGGAGCAAAGCTCCAAGAGTAAAGAATTCAAACCCTCGGCCACCACGCAAACAAACCCTTGTAGGGTGAAAGATCCGAGGAAGGGTTCTTTTCATCTTGGGGGCCAATCTCTCAAAGAAGATTGGAAATCAATGAAGGAGAGTGGATGAGCACCAAGGGAGAAGGGGACAAGAGAGAAGCTTCTCTTTCTTTCTTTCGAAGTAAAAATGATAATGCAGAACTAGCCTTGGGGGTGAGTGGGGGGGGTATGAAATAGCCCCTTTACTGCCCACTGGCTGAACAAGTCCGCAGTCCGGGCCTGTACCCGCACGAGCCTGGGCAAACAACAAAGATTTGATCTTCAATAAGGGGCTGATTTGCCCTCTTTATAGGGGAGGGTGTGATAAAAAAGGGTTTTGGGTCACATGGGACGATTTTCACTGCCAAAAATTTGTTGCACCCCGCCAAAAAAAACTCTCGATGTTGCCCACGGTACTTTGGGTATCGCCATCTGAAGATCTCCTGGCGGCAACTGCACTTTTGGAGAAGACATGCATGATGTACCATCGGCCTTTGGTTGTGCCGATATCACGATTCCAAAAGGGGCCTTTCCCCGCTTTGTTCCCTTTGGATTAGTTTAGCATCGGCAGATAATCTGGGGGCTACCGTATCCCCACCACTAGGGGAGTTGGCTGCTCGGGATTATGTGTCCTGACATTGTCGATGCTGCCCGGATCATGTTAAACTGAACAAAGTTTGCGGGGCTCGATCTTGGGGTGTAACTTCATGGGTAGAAGGATTGACAAGTTGGAACACTGGACCCCCGCCGATAAGTTGTGGTAATGCCGATCCAGGTTGATGAACGCGGGACCAACAACCTGGGTGGATGTCCTTCTTTAAAAGATTGCATGACGGCATTGAAACAGTATTGGAAACACATTGGAATGGCTAAGGGCGCCTGACTCAACGCAGAATTAACCATCTCTTGCAACTTAACAGGTTTGGGCGTCGAAAGTGACCTGCCGTGGCAATGGGGGATCGGCTTCTAGATAGCTTAAACCGCCCTGCTTAGGCTAAAGGGATCCAGATAAAATTTGTTTGTACTCCTCCATAGCTCTCCATGGTCTGCTTTTGATCATCTTTCAGATCTGCTTTAGAACCTCGATGACGTTCCCGGGTCAACATATGTAGAACCACCCATGATCTTGATAAAACAATGAATTTAGGGTCCCACCAGGTGGCCAAAAAGAGGTTTGACACAAAAAGCCCCGGGATCTGCGAACATCTCGGCTTTCCCCGAACTCGATTTCCAAGGTATGCTGTTTTTTGACCAGTTAATCAAAAGGATGAAACTAAACAACGAGAACGGAGACAGCGATACCCCCGGACGTAAAGGGCTCAGATTGCTCAAAAAAGCGGAACTCGCGGGGTAGAAGGGGCTTGTCTAGCAGCCCGTCAGATCGTAAGAACTCATAGATAAACTATAACTATGCGAAAAGTAGATGCTGGAAAAGTAGACAAAATAAAGATTTGTTTGATTTATTGAATTCTTTTTTACACCGCCCCTAGGTTTTCATAAAATTTTTACTCTGGTAAAAGGAGTTGTACATGGAAAACGACTCAACCAAACAAAAACTCCTTTTTTTTTTAAAGGGAAAAAAAACGCTCGTCAAGAGAAAGGGTCCCGACTAAAGCAACAATACTAGCATAAAACCGTCGTTTTCCTTATCCGTCTTCCCTTACATGAAACTTTCCACGGGAAATTCCCTTTAATTCGAACTTCCTTTTATTGCCATCGCAATTTCCTGTTAAAGTCATCCACACCCAACCCGTTCCATCGGTAACTCCTTACGGGAATGTTCTTCTGTTTTCCCTCGGCAAAAACCCCTTTTCACAAACCTCTTCTCTCTCGCTTCTTAATCTCTTGTTTTCATTGCAAACCGATTGGTGGGGCCTGATGCCGATAAAGAAAAGCAACCATCTTTTTACCGATCGTAAATTACCTTTCTAAAACCCATCAGTGTATCCGGGTTTATATTGAACATACAAAAATGGGGTCAACAAAGCCTTTCTTAGCTTGTACACTGGTGGTTTCTTGTCATCTTCAAAACCGGTGGTTGCCCACAAATACAATTCATTGATGTACCCTTTGATAAAACACTTTCACATCATTGATAGAGCTTTAAGTTATGAGCACAAGCAAAGCCAAAAAAAATCCTTTTTGCTTCTAGCCTTGAAAAAACCGGTGCAAAATGTTTCTCCAAAGTCAGACCCCCTACTTGAGTGTAACCTTGTGCAACTACTTGCTTTGTTTTTCACCACTATTCCATCTTTACTTGTTTGTTGCGAAAAACCCTCTATCCAATGACATTGGGGATTCTTGGTCTCTCAAATATTTTTCCCCAAAATTTTTTCTAGTGAAGTTGTTGATTTCTTCTGATACATTCACCCAATCATATTTTGCAAAGCCTCTTCAATCTTGGTTGGCTCGATAGATGATACAAAAGAATAGAGCTCACAAAATGAAGTCAATCTTGATCTTGTTTGTACACCACTAGTGATATCCCCCATAATATGATCCAAAGATGATCTCTTGAAATAGATGTGGGGGTGGAGTTTTGGGAAGTTGATTGCTTGTACTTGGTTGATCATTGGGTAGAGTAGATGAACTAGCTTCTTGATCTTGAGTTGGAGGGGATAAACTAGCTTGATTGTCATTTAGTTGCACAATGGATGGAGGATTCACTTGACTTCAATACCCTTGCTCATCATCCACTTGCCTTGGCCGAATGGCCTCAATATCCATATTCTTCATGCTTTGGGCCCAAATGGTTCACCTCTCCATCATCATGGTTAGCATTCTCATCTGAGATCCATTGTTTTCATCAACTCCACTCATGTACCTCCTCAACTATCCCAAATGAGTAAGATTTCATACTCTATAAGCTTTGCTTGTAGTTGAGTAGCCAAGTAGGAAGCTCTTAACATTTTTTCTCCAATTTGCTCAACTTGCACCTTTCTTCAAGATATAGCACTTGCATCCAAATACTCTAAAAGTATGCAATATTTGGCTTTCTTCATTCAATAGCTCATAGGGTGTCTTCTCAAGCATCTTGTGACAATAGAGCCGGTTGCTATAATAGCAAGCCGTGTTGATAGCTTTGGCCCAAAAAGAATCACTCATATTGTATTCACTAAGCATATATCTTTCCATATCAATGAGTGTCCTATTCTTCCTCTCAACAAGTCCATTTGATTGAGGTATATACTTGGCCGAGAATTGATGTTTGATTCCATATTCATCACATAGCTCATCAACTCTTGTGTTCTTGAACTCACTACCATTGTCACTTCTTACTCTCTTGATATTGTTTCAAATTCATTTTGGCATCTCTTGACAAAGATCTTGAATGTATCAAATGTTTCACTCTTGTCACTCAAGAAGAATACCCATGTATATCTAGTGAAATCATCAACTATCACAAAGCCATATTTGTTTCCACCAATACTTGTATATGTGGTTGGTCCAAACAAGTCCATGTGCAAGAGTTCAAATGGTTTGCAAGTACTCATCATGCTCTTACTAGGGTGAGTATTTCCAACTTGTTTGCCGGATTGACAAGAGCTACATAGCTTATCTTTCTCAAAGACCACATCTTTCAAGCCTCTAACTAGATCATGCTTGACTAGTTTGTTCAATTGCCTCATTCCAACATGACCAAGCCTTCTATGCCATAACCAACCCATGCTAGATTTGGATAGCAAGCAAGTTGACAATTGAGTTTCTTTGGCATTGAAATCAACTAAGTATAGATTCTCATATCTAAATCCTTGAATATCAAGTTAGAGCCATCTACACTTATGATCTCTACATCATCAACTCCAAAGATGCATTTAAATCCAAGATCACAAAGTTGAGCTACGGATAGCAAGTTGAAGTTCAAGCTCTCTACTAGCAACACATTGGATATGCTCATGTCATTGGATATAGCAATCTTACCAAGCCCTTTGACTTTCCCTTTGCCATTGTCACCAAATGTGATAGATTCAATCTCATTGCAATCATTTGGCTTGATAGAGTTGAACATTCTTGAATCTCCGGTCATATGTTGAGTGCACCCACTATCAAGCACCTAATGCCTCCCTCCGGCTTTATAATTGACCTACAAAACAATTCATTCTTCTTAGGTACCCATACTTGCTTGGGTCCTCCAAAGTTAGTGACTAAGGACTTAGGAACCCAAATAGCTTTCTTCTTTGAGCTCTCATTGGGTGTACCCATGTACTTAGCTATCACACCTTTCTTGCCCTTGGTAAGCATATAACTAGAGTCAAAGCGAATAGATGCATGTGTAAATTTTATCTTTCTTTGGTTTAGTTTGCAATATTGCTCATCATGCCCTACTTGCTTGCAACTAGTGCAAACCGACCATTGTTCTTCACAAAGCGAGGCTTTGGAGTTGCAAAGGCCGCCTTGCCTTTCTTGGGGGTATAGCCAAGTCCCTCTTTGCAAAGGGAGAACTTAAGCAAGCGGGCGTCTCCACCATAGGCATTGCCTAATGCTAGAGTGAGCTTACCAACCTCCTTCTTAAGGGTCTCATTCTCAACCATTAGTGTAGTGTCACAAGTGACAATATCACTAGTAGAAGAGGTAGAGTTAGATGTGCTACAAGAAGGGTTAGTTGGGGTGATGATGATGGTTGATAGAATGACTCATCAATTATATCACAAGTTATTCCCATGTTTACTTGTTTGAAACATGCTCTTTCTCATTTTGCTCAACAAGAAGTGAATGAACCTTTTCAAGCTTAGAGTGAGCTTTTTCAAGCTTAGAGTGAGCTTTGCCAAGCTTCTCATGGGCATCCGTTTGCCTCTCATGAGTAAGGTTGAGCTCATCAAAGGATTGCTTGAGAGAATGATTCTCTTTTTGCAATGCTTTGCACTCTTTTCTTGTGAGGAAGAAGTGATTCTTAGCATCTTCCCACATTGCAATTAATTCATCTTTAGTGGGTTCATCATCATCATCACTAGAATCATACTCATCATCGGATTGTACCTTAGTTGGCCTAGCCATGAAGCATGTCAATGGAGTGTCAAAGAGAGAGATCTTGTTCTTCATAGCAATGCTAAAAGAGCCTTCTTCTTGCTTGATCTCTTCTCATCATCACTTGAGTCCTCATCTTCACTTGAATCCACTATCCCAAGTGACAACATATGAGCCTCCATTCTTGCTCTTCTTGAGAAACATATTGTTCTCTTTCTTTTCTTTCTTCTTACCCTTCTTTTCATCTTCATCATCACTATGATGTGGGCAATCCGAAATGAAGTGATCCTTGCTATTGCACTTGAAGCACCTCTTGTCATTGTTCTTGCTCTTGAAGAAGTTCTTCTTCCTTCTAGCTCTATAGCCCTTCTTCTTCATGAACTTGCCAAATTTCTTGACAAAGAGGGCCATTTGTTCTTCATCTTCACTGATCATCAATGCTTGAGCATTCATCATTGCTTGATTCATCACACTTTGCTTTGCCTTAGATGATGATGTGGCTTTGATGCCACACTCTTCTTCTTCTCATCTTTCTTGTCTTCCTTCTTTTCCTTGTTCTCTCTAATCTTGTCCTTGTCTTCTCTAAAGGTGTCATCGGTCATCACCTCACCAAGAATTGGTTTGGTGTGGTGTGTCCAATCCACTTCTCACCAATAGAGTGACTAGCATCTCAAACCTTGAGGAAAGACTTCTTAGGAACTTGAATGAGAAGTCTTTGTTCTCCACCTTCTCTCCAAGTGACTTAAGGTCATTGACAAGCACCTCAAGCCTATTGAACATCTCGGGCACGTTCTCATCTTCCTTCATCTTGAAGCTAGCAAACTTCTCCTTCAAGATATAGGCCTTTGCTCCCTTCATTGATTGAGTCCCTTCATATGACTCTTCTAGCTTCTTCCAAGCCTCATGAGCACTCTCCAAGTATTTTATTTGCTCAAAGACTTCCTGGAGATTGCCTCATGTATTGCACTCAAGGCAATATCATTGTTTTGGAGCTTTTCCTCTTCGGCCGGGGTGGGTGCCTCTTCATTTACCACCTCGAACTTCTTGTTGACCACCAACCATATCTCCCGGTTGATTGATTTAAGATAGGTGGTCATCAAGGCCTTCCAATAGCTATAATTGTTGCCATCGAACTTAGGTGCCCTCTTGGTGTTGTTGATTTGAGTCATTTTAACACCGTGGGATGTTAAGCCTTTGTAGACGTTGTACTAGCTTTGATACCACTTGAAAGGTCTAGGTATGGCTAGAGGGGGGTGAATAGCCGAATTAAAAATTCTACAAAGCAAACTTGTTAGAATAAAAACACAGCTATAAGAAAGTTTGCACTAGCACTAAGGTTAGGCAAGCCACCTACCAATTCTAGTTACTAGCAAGATATATTCTATGTCACACACAAGAGCTAGATAACTAAAGAAACTATGCTAAGCTACACAAGCTAAGCTAGAGGCTCTACTTTGCAAGAATGTAAAGAATTTAATGCAAAGCTAGAGTAAGGAAGGTTTATACCGACGTGAGGAGTAGCAATAAGATAATCAATCAATCAATCACAATATGAAATCCTTGGTAGAGACAATGTGACACAAGATTTTTTACCGAGGTTCACTTGTTTGCCAACAAGTTAGTCCTTGTTGTAGTGATACACCCACTTGGAGGTTCACGCGTTAATTGGCAATCAAAGCCAAACCCGTTCAAGGGTGCCGCACAACAAACACAAGATGGGGATCCCCAAGCTACGCGGAATCCACTAGAGATACCTTTCGCGAATCTCCCGCGGGGTAGGTTCAAGAACCCCTCACAATCCACCGATCGGAGGCGGAGACAATCGCCTTCCTCCGCTCAACGATCCTTGTCGCACCAAGCCGTCTAGGAGGAGGCAACCTCCAAGAATAACAAGAGCTCCGCGATGACGACGATCAATAAGTGCCACTAGTATGCAATCAACAAAGCAATGCACTTGGATTCACTCTATCTCTCTAGAATATGTCAAATATGTTTAGAGGATGAGTGGTGGAAGCTTCTCAAGCAAGCAAACATTTGTGAGTGAGTAGAATGTGCAAAAGATGCCCCAAAGGGCCGGCCATATCACTTATATAGCCCTCACTCAACAACTAGCCGTTTTGCCCCCAAAACTGGCTCTCTGCGCCACCTCCGGACGCAAACAACAGTGTGGGGTCCAGACCATCAACTGCGTCTGGACGCACCCCACACAGAGAGAAACCTCCTCTATTCATCACTCCGGACGCGGCCTCCAGTCGTGCGCCAGGCACAGTCCGGACAATGACCACGCGTCCGGTCACCTAGCCGTTTGAAACGGCTTCTTCCCACGCGCACAGCAGCGCGCCACGTGGATCCGGACGCACGCAAAAGTGCGGGTCTGGACCAACGGCTCCAGCGACCGGACCCCGAATAGAGAAGGTCCAGTAAGCCTCCATCACCCGGACGCTCGTCCGATTCCTCCAACCGGACCAACATCAGCGTCCGGTTGCTCCACCCAGGGAGCAACGGAGAGGGCAGGTCATCCGGACGCGCGTCCGGACCGCGAACAGCGTCTGGTCTCCTCTCCTCAGCCGAGCCACCTAGGGTGTGTGTCCTGACGCACATGCGATGGTCCGAACACACCCAAACCCTAGTGTCCGGACCTTAGTCCGAAGCTCTTTTTAGCTTCCCAACACTTCTCCAACTTCTCCAAGCTTCCAAGAGCCAACACTAAGTGATCCCAACACTTGTCCTCATGTGTTAGCTTTTAGTTCACAATTATCTTGGATTAGTTGGTTGTTTTCACTTGGTTCAATTGATTTTAATGCAATGCATATGAACCTAGTGGCACATGATAACCGTAATCATACTTAAGAGCTCCCTCCTTTATAGTATGGCTATCTATCCTAAAGGTGATCACAACCTCTATGATATCTTGATCACCAAAATGAAAATGGTTCCTAGCAATCACCTTTGCCTTCACACCATTTTCCCTTCCCACCACCATGCTAGAGCTTGTGCCATCCTCACATGATCCACCTTGCTCCATCACATGGCATGTACCAACCTATCTCATGATTCACACTTAGAGATCCAAGGTTAGTACCTAAATGGGTTTCATCAATTACTCAAAACCAAAACACATGGGAGACTCTCAATCTCCCCCTTTTTGGTAATTGATGACAACCCTTCCATAAAGATATGAAATATAATCATTTTTGAACTTGAGTTGCTTGTCCAAGCATTTTAATCAAAAATTCAAGATTTGGACAAGTTTCTCAATTTTGGTTTTGGTAGTTATTAGCTCCCCCTACATATGTGCTTCATGAATTTGGTTCAAGTTTTGCACATATGTATAGATAGGCATTGTAGGAGAGTAAATAGCTACCAAATGATGCTAAGGTGTAAGAGTAGACCTTTAAAGCGTGTTATCATCGGAGTGCGGAATATTGAATCACCCTTAGCACTATGATTAGCTAGACCACATCAAAATTCGACGCGACTTCCCGGTAAGTAAAGTAATTGCAAAGTTCATTTGTGCTTTGTTTCCATATATATGTGTTTGTTCTAAAGCTTGTATAACGATCGTGTAGTGCGCCAAACAACCAGTTGGATCCAAAGCATGTGGCTTGTACACCTACGAGCACCTGAGGCAGTGCAGGGAGTACACTCAAAGCTGGAAGAAGCTCAAGGAAGGAGTCAAATATTGGGTGAACACCTACAAGCCATCCTTCAAGAAAGTTAAGGGGGAATCTTTAAGTTCATCATGAAGAAATGTGTTCTCCAAAGAGAACAATTCTTTGACGAAGAATCTCCCTTAGCTATTGAACCCAGGTACGAGAGGCTTAGGAAATGGACGACTCTGCTACGCCCAAGTGATTACAAATGGTCCGTGGACTTTTCTTAGAGAATTTTGTAAATGTAACTCAAATGGACTTGTTGGTTTGATGTGATGTGTATATGGATATTGAAAATTGTGTATTATGTCATGTGCAATGCTTGGATGGTTTATATATAAATGTTTGCTGCATATGTATGAAATCTGGAATCTGAAAATATTTTGAATTCAAATTCTGAGAATTATTTGAATTCTGTTTTTTATTTTTAATTTGAGAACTATTTACCGAAGCGGGCAACTTAAGTGTCCGCTGCAGTTAACCAAACTTAACCGCAGCGGACGCTGGAAGGTTGCCGCTGCGGTATATCCATTTACCGCAGCGGGCAACACAAGACGTCCGTTGCGGTTAATGGTTGTTAACCGCAGCGGGCGGGCGTTTCGTCCGACGCGGCAAACCGTTTCTTTACCGCAGCGTGGCAGCGTAAGCGGACGCTGCTGCCCGCTACGGTAAAGCGGTTTTGACCGCTGCGGTAAAGAGTTTTGTAGTAGTGGATTGTGGAGTAGGTGTAAGCAAAATTTGGGATCTTGTACCATCAATTTTTGTATGAGATTTTTTTTCTCATTCTGCATTTTGCTGTTAGGGGAAGAGTTTTGAATTAGCATTAGCTACCTTTATCATACTTAATCCGGATGCTTTCCTAGTCCCGTAACTTTTCTACTGTTGTCAGCCCCAAGAAGCACAAAAGAGAGAGAGAGACGGAGATTTCTATATTCTGGCACAACACCAAAAACCAAAATGAATTGCCTTGCAGCCACCAAGTGAAGCTTGTTGTTCCCACCAAGATCTCAAAGCTTTTCGTGTGTGCCGCAGCTTTGTGTGCAGCCGTAGAAAAAAATTAGTTAAAGATAGTGGCTTCAACTAAGCATCTAGCACAACCTCCAGGTATCCGGATCTTAAATGTTTGCGGTGCCGTGATACAAACAAGCAGGAGCGGGCACTAATCTGATACTAGTGACGACCACGGCACCACGCAAAGAAAAATAGCAGGCTATAGTAGCGCTATAGCTACGGAAGGCTGCTAAGCTATTTGTACTTCTGTCGCTACGACAACTTTCATCCCTATTTAGCAATATATCGCAACTAGTAAGTTACATAGCTTATAGTGTTTTAAATAGTGACGTTATTCTAACCAACCATATGTGTGAAAGCCTAGCAACCCAAAACGCTAAATTATTTAAATATCATATTGTAATTTCATATTAAACTTTAGTAGTTTGGACAACTAAACTTTCATAAACCATGTTGTAATATCATATTAGTATTTCATAATGTTATATGTAGAACCTTAGAAATATAAATATGTTCATCAAATTTCATATTTGCCATATTTTTTGTATTAATTACTGGTGTTTTTCATGAATTTTTATATAAAAAAAACACTATCTGTCGTAGTCCCGTAGTCCCGCTGTAGCTACATATCTTCTTTTTTTAGATAAAGGAAAATATATTTCCGGGTTCAGTCATCGGAGGATGCATCAAGCCAAATTATTATAGCAAAAAGCCAGTGTTACAGGTACGACAAAAAGTCACCCGATAACACTGGTGCACCTAAAAACTAAAGTAAACGACAAAAAAATTACATCTTCAAGGGGAACTTCTGAAAAAACATTTCCATTATTTTTAATAGCTCACTATTTTAAACTTTATGACCACGCTAGTAAAATGCATTTAGGTATTCCTTCTGTTCGTTCTAAATTATAAGACATTTTATTTTTTTTAGATTCATTTATTTTCGTTATACACTTAAATATATACTTATATTTAAATACATAGTAACAATAATACATTTTAAAAAAAATCAAAACATTTTATAATTCAGGCCGGAGGGAGTAGGATCGTATCCATTTAATCTGCACTACAAAAGATTCTGTCAATTCTGGTACGAGTTCTATCAACTATCACTACGTAAAAATCGAGCTTCTACAGCGTTGCCTAAAAGCCCTCCGTGACGAACAATTGTTTTGGCCGCTGCGGAAAATCCCAGGCTTTCCTATGGCGGTCTTTTTTATATTTACCGTGACGGGCATTTTTGTCTGCTGTGGTAAATCGATTTACCGCGGTGGGCATATTAAGACGTCCGTTGCGGTAAATATGACGTATTAATATGCCCGCTACGGTAAATCGATTTACCGCAGCGGACATCTTATAAGGTTCGCCACGATTAAGGCCGAAGCCCAATAGGCCCAGGGCGAGGCCCAATAGCCACAACACATATAAAATCAACACTTAGGGTTTCCCACAGCCAACCCATCCTCTCATACCCCCCCCCTCTTTCAGCATCCTTCTCTCTCTCCACCACACCCGCACGGCGGCGCGAGTTCGCGGGCGCGCGCGCGGCTCGGGGTCGCGAGCTCGTAGAGGCTCGGCGGGTCGCGCGGCGGCGCGGCGGCTCGGGGCCGCGGGCGTGCGGCGGTTGTGGCGGCTCGGGGTCGCGGGCGTGCGGCGGCGCGTGGCGCTGGCTCGTGGCGGCGCGCAGCGTGGGCCCGTTGATGGGCTCGGTGGCGCTAGGGTTTCGTCAGCTACGACGGGATCCAGGCCCAGATCTACAGCGGAGACGTGCGGGCGGACTACTCATGGGCCTCTCCTACAATTTAATTTCGTTCTTTTCTATTTTGAAAATCAGTCTTACACTTTTCTAGACACCATTTTCACAGACGGTTTTCTTAACTGAACCGCCTGTGAAAATCGATTTCCACATACGGCTATGGAAATTGATTTTCACAAGGGGTTCTTAAATGAACGTCCTTATTGTGGGTCGATTTCTATTGATCCCCAACACTTACGGTTCTGAAAAACACCAGTAAAAATGGATTCTCAACCGTCTCTAAACCATCTCTATATAGTACGTCGTGTGTACTAGTGCTCCTAGCACGAGCGCTGAATTTAGGGTGCACTAGAGGAGGGGTGTTATTGTTTCTTTTCTCTTCCTGGATTAAACCAAGCATCCATTGTAGCAGGGAGCAGGCAGAGCCCATCTATAATTAGAGGTAAGAGAGTGGGGGGTTTAAACAACGTTAAGTTAGCTGTCCTCGATTCTACAGTAGAAGCCCACTGAACCAAGCACTCTGAGATCCACGCTTCACAGTATTTTGACGAAAAATTCCACGCTGGACCTTACCTCCACAAGCAGCTTTCACGTTTAATTTCTCAGCTCGTCCGGACATGCAGGGCCGTGGTCAAATCAAGGTCCACTCCGTTCTCCCTCACATGACACGGCCTAGCCAGCCAGCTGACTAACTTGAGTTAGACTCCAAGCAGAGATCTTGTGCTACGCAAACGCAACGATCGATCCGAGAGAATTGAATACATACGCGCGCAGCAGCTTAGGAAACAGCGATATATGCTTCAAAACCAAGCGACCGATCGATGTCGATCGATGTATGTATATATGCCTGTATATATATATATATAAATATAATGACACAGCCACTGGCGTTCCCCTGGCCGGCTGGGCAAATTAAACATGGCGATCTGCCAGGCCTGTGTGGTGCTAACGATCGTCGTCGTCGTAGCGGGAGCTGCTCCTCACCTGCTGGTGCGCGGCGCGAGCGACGACGGCCCGTCGCCGTCGGCTTCTTCGGCTCTTGCTGCTGGCTGCGACCTATTCCGGGGGAGGTGGGTGGCGGACAAGTCGTACCCACTGTACGACGCGTCCACCTGCCCGTTCGTGCCGGACGTCTTCGACTGCCGCCGCAACGGCCGCCGCGACGACGCCTACCTCAAGTTCCGGTGGAGCCCCGCCAACTGCAGGCTGCCCAGGTCAGCAAAAGTGCAAAGCGTGCGCTAATCTGTTCAGCTCATCACTCTCTCTATATGTAGGTTTGACGGCGCCGATTTCCTGAGGAGGTGGCGCGGGAAGACGGTAATGTTCGTGGGGGACTCGCTGAGCATGAACCAGTGGGTGTCGCTCGCCTGCATGCTCCACGCCGCCGCCGCTGCTCCCGTCCGCGCCACCTTCACGACCGGCGAGCCCGTCTCGGCCGTGCGATTCGAGGTTAGCTGAGCAGCTCTCGCTCGTCGGATCCATCCATCGGAATTAATAATGTACAGACAGACTGACAGACAGTATGTCAACAAGCTAGCAGCCCAGCCCAGTTGTGCCAGCTGATGGATTCGATCTGTGTGTGTGTGTGATGCATGATCAGGACTACGACCTGTTACTGGTGCTGTACCACACCACGTTCCTGGTGGACGTCGTGCAGGAGGACATCGGCCGGGTGCTCAAGCTGGACTCAATGCAGAACGCCAGCGAGTGGCTCGGCGCGCACCTGCTCGTCTTCAACACATGGCACTGGTGGACCTACAGGGGCGCCAGCAAAGTGTATGTGGTTGATCGATCGCCGGAACCAGAAGCTAGTACATGCATACCACTGCACTGTTGTGTAGAGTGTAGACCCAAGGCTCTGCTTTTGCGTGCAGGTGGGACTACGTGCAGGACGGGAATAGCACGTACCGGGACATGGACCGGCTCACTGCCTTCTCCAAGGCCCTCTCCACATGGCGCGCTGGGTCGACGCCAACGTCGACGTCTCCAAAACCAGGGTCTTCTACCAGGGCATCTCCCCAAGCCACTACATGTGCGTGAGCTCGGACCTCGATCATCTTGCTTCAGTTCATCAGTCGATGAGGCCGGATGCTCTGTGTCTGACGATCTTGCTTCCACACTGGAATACTGTATGTGTAGGTCGACGAAGCAGCAGGAGAGCCAAGCAGGGACGGCACCAGCAGGAGGAGGAGGCAGCTGCCTGAAGCAGACGCGGCCGCTGCAGGAAGCCCCGGACGCGGCCGGCGGGGGCACGAGCGTGGCCACGGTGCAGGCCGTGGTGCGGGGCGTCATCGACAACATGACGGCGCCGGTGTCGCTGCTGGACATCACGGCGCTGTCGCAGCTCAGGATCGACGCGCACCCGTCCGTGTACGGAGGGCCGGGGCGGGATGGCATGGACTGCACGCACTGGTGCATCGCCGGACTCCCGGACGTGTGGAACTACATCATGTACGCCATGCTCCTACAGCAGCAGACATAGATGAACCTCGAGATAATTCTTTCAAAGAAAAAATATATGAACCAATACAACATCGTCTACGCTGTTTATTCCCCTGTTTATTTGATTCTTCTTTTCTAGCCGTGACGCCCCGTTTGACGTATTTGTCATTTATTTGTGAGCCTCTAATTAGGCATGTTTAGGTGCTGCTAGCCTAGACTTCATGGAAGATCATTGTTTTTAGCTTCTCTAGCTAGATTTAATTTGTTCAAAGAGGTTCTCAAACTGCAAGCTGGAGTGTGATGACAGGCTAGCTTAGGGCAATCCCAATGATGTATTTATGGTGGTTTCTATCTATATTAATTATCATGATAGCTCTGCCTTTTTGCTGATGTGGCAAAGGAATTAAAGGAGAAAGAGAGTAAAAATAGAGAAACGGTTTACCACGGAACCACGTCTTCGCTAGCACCGAGACACAAAGAAACGAGCAGAATAGCGTTGGGGAGAAACTAGTAGTTTCCAGCGGCCTTCATCATCCGGATCCACTGCTCCGTCGTCCTCGCGCGTGAGGCGCAGCTCGACTGCACACTCCTCTGCTCGCTCCTGCCTCCGCAAAATCATCCGCGTGCTCTCGCAAGGAGGTGCCGCACGAGCGGTAGAAGGGGAGGGCGGTGTGTGACCGGCTGAGGCCGAGGGAGACGAACTGGAGAGGGAGCAGGTGGGGTTCTTGCGTAGCGGCCGGCGTTGAGCAGGTTGCAAAGAGAGCACTGGCGTGGCCTGTCTTTGTCTTCCCTGGTCACCGAGCGGGCGCGGGGCGGAGCCATTCGTCGCGGCCATCATCGAGTGGGTGCGAGTCACCGAGCGGCGACGTGGGAGTCAATTCCCTGCTGCTCGCGGATGGAGCGGTAGATGATGCAAAGCCAACCGGCCAAGATTCGTCTGGATATGTGGCGAGGATGCAGGCATCTTCATTGCATATTGATGTAATTAGCACGATGGAGTTCATGGTGCATACATAGCACATGTTTGTCCACGGGACTAGGATGCAAAGAATCCGGATACGGAGCTCATGAATCATTGGTCATATTTGTATTTGCAACCTAGCACAAAAGCTCCATTGGAAAAACTAGTTTCTTGCACAGAGTCCTATGCTATGGAAACCACACATAGTTTCTCCATTGGGACTGCCCTTACTATATGGACTGTTCATTTCCATAATTATAGCAAATGCACCACCCCGGAAATGTTCTAAAGTTAATGATTTCATCAACATTTATTACCCATTGTACAATTCATCTCTAGTACATCCTATATATTTAGTGTATAAGTGGCTCCATCGGCGTTCCTTTTGATCACCAAATGTCAAAGTTTCATTATTGGTTCTGCATATTATGTCTTACTTAGTTGCATAGCGTTGTTGATGTTCGCTCTTAAGTTTTGAACTTTTTTCTATATATGCTTATGTTTCAAACTCTCATTGTTAGACATAATCATGTGTCAGGTTCAATGAACCTTTGTAACTCTTGTATACGGTCATATAGATGGCAGGTAGAATAGAAATGGAAAGGATCCATTGTAATCCCTATGATTATGTACATGCCATCACGGGAGCTGTTCTCGTGCCTATAACATGTAATCGAGAGAGACCCAAGGGGCTATCTCGTTCCCTCGAGTTTTACATGGTATCAGAAGCCTTCCATATCCTAGCGGATTAGATCGATCCATGGCGCAATCATCCGACGCCGCCGCCTTCACCTTCGGTTTTTCTTCCTCCGGTGACAGAGAAGTTAACCCGTGGGAACTACACCTTGTGGAAAGCTCAAGTCGTTGCAACCCTTCATGGTGCTCAGCTGTGGTCCTTCACCAAGCCTACCTCCCAGCCCCCACCGGAGTTCCTGGTGGATGATGCCGTCAGCGCTACCGACGGCAAGAAAACTGCACTGGTATCCAATCCGGAGCACGAGAAGTGGTTTGCCAAGGACAGTCAAGTCCGCAGCTACCTCTTCTCCTCCCTGTCCAAGGATGTCTTCTCCTAGGTGGCTGATAAGACCACCGCGGCGGAGCTCTGGGCCGCACTTCAAACTTTGTAGGTGTCCCAGTCTCGCGCCGCATCATGTCCACCAGGATGGCCCTTGCCACTGCACAAAAGGGCTCGTCGACGGTGGCGGAGTTCTTCACCAAGATGAAGGGCCTCACTGACGAGATGGCGTCAGCAGGCAAGAAGCTCGACGATGATGAAGTCGCTTCATACATCCTCATGGGGCTTGGGGAGGAATTCGACTCGGTTGTGACTGGTGTGTCCAATCGTGTCGAACCCATAACTCTCCAAGAATTGCAGGCTCAGCTTGTGAGCCATGAGCGACGCCGAGAGATCCGCGATGGCAGGTCACAATCCTCAGCCAACGTCGCCGCGAGAGGTGGTCATGGTGGCGGTTCTTCCTACAACAGCAACTCCTACAACAACAACCGTGGTGGCGGTCGCCGTGGAGGTGGCGGTCGGGGCGACAACGGACGTGGTCGCAATGGCGGCTGTGGACGTGGCGAACGTTGCCGCAACTTCCTGCATGGAGTGCTCTGTCAGATCTGTGGCATTGAGGGGCCCTGGAGCGAATCGTTGCTACAAGAGGTTTGATGAATCAGTCACGGGACCTTCCCAAAAGAGCGCTTCTTTAGCAACTACCTCATCCTACGGCGTGGACACGAATTGGTACGTGGACTCCGGTGCCACGGACCACATCACTGGTGACCTTGAAAAGCTCACAGTGAGGGATCGGTACTACGGCAATGATCAAGTCCATACTGCTAGTGGCTCAGGTATGGAAATCAACCATGTTGGTCATAGTGTTTTGCAAACCCCCACACAAAATTTATATCTGAATCATATTCTTCATGTTCCCCACTCTAGCAAAAATTTGCTTTCTGTTAATCATCTTGCACGAGATAACAATGCTTTTCTTGAGTTTCACCCCGATCACTTTGCTATTAAGGAACAGGACACGAAGAAAACACTTCTCAAAGGTCCATGTGAGGGTGGTCTCTACCCTTTGAAGCCCATTCAGAATAAAGAAGTCCTTGGCGTTTTCAAACCTACTGCATCCTTGTGGCACCATAGGCTAGGTCATGCCTCACCACATGTGGTCGACCAAGTTCTTAGTCGCCATAATTTACCTCATGTCAAAGATGCTCGTCATAATGTAGTGTGTGACGCTTGTCAAAAAGGGAAAAGTCATTTGTTGCCCATCCCATGTCATCTAGTGTTTCGTCGAATCCTTTTGAACTTGTGTTCTCTGATGTTTGGGACCGGCACCTACCTCTATGGCCGGCATAATTACTATGTTAGTTTCATAGATGACTTCACCAAGTTTACTTGGATCTATCTTTTGCGATTTAAATCTGAAGTGTTTCAATGTTTTAAAGATTCCAAAGTATGGTGGAACGCCAATTTGATCACAAAATTATTGTTGTTCAATCGGATTGGGGTGGTGAATATCAAACACTAAATACCTTTTTCAAGCATCTTGGGATTTCCTATCATGTTTCCTGCCACCATGCTCCCCAACAAAATGGGGTTGCCGAGCGCAAACATCGACACATTGTCGAAGTTGGGCTCTCCCTCTTAGCACATGCATCAATGCCTCTCAAATAATGAGATGAGTCATTTTTGACCGCTGTGTTTTTGATCAATCGTTCTACCGTCCAAAGTCATTCACAACACTGCACCCTGTGAACGTCTTCACGGCTTTCCCACCAGATTATACTTTCCTCCGTTCTTTGGATGCGCTGTATGGCCTAATCTTACGCCCTTCAATTCCAGAAAACTTCAGTTTAGATCCAAACGTTGTGTTTTTTCTTGGCTATAGCAACTTGCACAAGGGGTTCAAATGTTTGGATCCCTCTGAAGGCGTGTCTATATTTTAGGGATGTTGTTTTTGATGAACATGTTTTTCCCTTCTCTACAATGCATCCAAATGCGGGGGCACGCCTTCGTGCGGAGCTCTCTCTATTGACGGACATTCTAAAAAATTGGACTCTTCGTTTGGGGATGCAACACTATATGATCATACATCGGGTTATTGCCCCTCTACTAACGTTGTGCCAAGTTCTTGTGATGTTTCCAGCTCCACAGGTGACACGTTAGAAGAAAATGCAGCTCAAATTGGCCTTTCCAGGCCACATCTCATGCTGCCGGTGCAAAACGACAACCATGGCGTAGGTGTCGAGGTTGATCCACCTGCAGCTGCCAGTGCATCCACGGCGCAGTCATCCTCGGGATCACCTTGCGTGCCTCTCTAATCCTTTTCGGGCGTCAGTGCGGGGTCGCCACCAGTCGGGATCCTCTACATCGCCTTCTTCGACGTCTGGAGCACCGTCCTGCTTGCCACTGGTGTGGCTTCACAACTGATCCGGATATGGGGGTATGGTTCATCCAGCAACCCCACACAATCTTCCGCTCGGATCTTCTACGACCGGTGTACCTGTGGCTCCTAGTGGTGTAGCCTCCACAACTTCAGCTCCTGAACCTCAACGTCCTACTACACGGCTTCAACGAGGTATCTCTAAACCAAAAATACATATGGATGACACAGTTCGTTGGGGCATGGCCGGTGTTGTGGGTGCAGAAGAAACGGACGGACCGTCCACCGTTCAACAAGCACTTGGTGATCAACGGTGGATCACTGCTATGAACAATGAGTATTCGGCCTTGATGAATAACAAGACTTGGCACTTGGTTCCTTCACCAAAAGGCAAGAATATCATAGGGGTAAATGGTGTACAAGATCAAGAGGAAAGCAGATGGTCTATAGATCAGTACAAAGCACGATTAGTAGCAAAAGGGTACAAGCAGCGCTACGGCAATGATCATGAAGATACCCTTTAGTCCGGTGGTGAAAGCTGCAACCCTCAGACTTGTGCTCTCCATAGCTGTCACCCAAGGGGTGGTCTCTTCGACAACTTGATGTTCAAAATGCATTCTTGCATGGTCTCCTCGAAGAAGAGGGTTTATGCATCAACCCCGGGCTACAAGGACAATAAACATCCAATTTGGGTAAACTTGACAAGGCAATATATGGGTTAAAGCAGGCGCGAGTATCGAGAAATATGCGTCCCCCCTTACTGGGGGTACCCCCGGTAGTAGATTGTTAGGGGAGGGTGGCGAGGCGTCAAGGAAAACCCGGAGTGACACGGGGGTTTATAAGGTGGACGCAAACCATCGTAAAACCCCAGCCCGTGGTTGGTGGCTAGTTGATTCGTATATGGTTACA